>PVIH01027831.1:0-16248 GCA_004025045.1 Sigmodon hispidus | reverse complement strand
GGAGGAAGAAGAAGAAGAAGAAGAAGAAGAAGAAGAAAGCAAAGAAAGATCGAATTTCTAGTTAGGGGCCTAATTTTAGGCCAGTAACCATTTCTCTAAAACTCTAACTGCAGATGGCTTCTCCCTGGAATAATTTCTGTGTAAACTGAACAGGTTTTACCCCAGACCCACATGTCTGCCTCGGATTCCCCAGCATCCCACCAGCCTCAAGTTCCTCTGGATCAGCTTTGTGTCTCCCTCTAATTGCAGCATTTAAACCAAGACTCATGGCTGACTTCCACAGTAAAGCCTGTCGAATGCTTCGTTCTGGGGTAAACAGATTTCCAGTGAGGGATGCCAGCAGCGCTGAGAACCTGCCAAGCTAGGCAGATGCTAAGGTTTGAGGTTCCTCTGTCTGTTCTCAGCTCCAAGCTGGCCGTGAACTAGCTCTACTCCCCACGGTCCAGCAGACTCTCAGCTACTCTTGCCAAACACCATCCTCTCTGCTCAGCCTCTGTGCTTCCTGATCAGATTAGCAGAAGTGAAGATCCTGATGTAGCTCAATGGCAAAGGCTTGTCTCTTCTTCCCGTCCTTCCCCTCCCCCATCTCCGCTGACTGTCTGTCACGGAGAACACTGCGTTCCCCACAATACTGACCACTGCCATCATTTCTCTCCTAGTCATGTTTCTTTTAGTTGGGATGAAATTTGAAGTGCAGAGAGTGAAACAATGTTTTTGTACGCAAGCCTCAGCCTTTGAATGATGCAGCTCTCAGCGTTCTTGTTGCAAGCAAACCACCTGAAAGACTTAGTTAAAAGAAGAAAAGTTCATTTTATCTCAGGGTTTCGAAGCAATGTCAGCCACAAGTTCTTGTCTGTTGGCTCTGGGTCTGTGGGAAAGCAGAATGTGATGATGTTGGGACGTTTTGGAGGATGAGGCTGTTCACTGGATAGGAAACAGAATGAAGACAGGACTGTAACCTTCAAAGTCAGTCTCCAACTTCTACCAACAAAGTTTTCAGAAGTTTCTCAACTAACTCACTGAGTTGGAAACTCTAGTCTCTTAACACATGAGCCATGGGGGACATTTCATACACAAACTATACCAAGGCCTTTCTTTCCTTGGTTCAGCAGAGATGGGGACAGAAACTCTGAGTCTTTTAACTTTGGACTTCAGCTGAAAAGTAAGAACACCCTGTTTGATGTTGCTTTCTATAACTATGACTTCAGGACAGAGATGGCATTTTCTTTTCCCCCCAGGTGCCTGATGGCCTTGCCCTCACCAAGTCCCAAGTTCCTTGAGGCTCAGGCTTTCAATATTAGCTACTCAGGAAGCCGAAACAAGGGGATCACAGGTTCAAACTCTGCTTGGATGACAGAGGAAGCCCAAGGCCATCTGGGCAACTCAGTGAGAGCTCGTCTATAAGCAAGTGACAGAAGAAATGAAGACACATCTTAGTGGTAGGGTGTTGGCCTAGTGTGCAAGAGGCCTTGGACTCAATCCTTACAAAGGAAAAAATAATTCCCCCAAAGATTAATGTCAACTGATAAAAATGTATTTTTATTCCAAGGTAGAGATCTATTATTTGGATACCTCTAAGTCTCCCAGAGCTATTCATTTATAGAAATAAAGTAACATAGCCTTTCTTATCAGGAAGCTTCTAGAATGGAAAAACTATGAAAACCCATGAATTGACACCCATTTCCCTAAGAACTCCTGGAAGGTTATGTTCTGTTGCTGCTCCACCTTCTGATTCACTGGGGATGTGCTAGGTCATCTTGGTGACTTCCTCAAAGAGACTTCAGCTCTGTTCTACATTGCCCCACACCATCAACCTGGGGTCCTCTCCTTTGTCATACAAGGTCAGAGGGACAGGATGGAGTTCAATGTCTCTTGTACTCTCTCTCTTTCTCATCCTCATCTTCTCCATCCTCTTGTCTACTGTGTGTACCACTGTCTTCCAGTACAGTGAAGCCCATCATCGGGCTCCAGAAAGTTTTCCACCATGTAGGAGGGCGGTTTGTCTATTGTGATGTGTTTTAGTCCCAGGTGACTGAATGATTTCACGGTATTCTAACTTCCATCTCATACCCCAAATTTTCTTTTATTTGAATAGGCATTTATACAAGGTTCTTCTGCCTACTAGGAGCTATAGGTCTGAGCTTCCAGAGTCAAGACATAGTCACTGATACAATGTATCCTTGTTGGTGGGTTTGTAACTATGAGATATTCTTCCTCTCTAGGTTCTGATGATGATTCATGGGCGGTAATGGGAAGCTCTCTGGTGATTCTCATGAGAACCACTAGTTACAGCTCTTCTAAGGAGCCAGATATGGGTTTCCAGACTTGGATAGAGTAGCAAGGGGAGTGTAAATCTGGGATTAGCTAAAAGGCTTTAAATGAAGAAGAAAGAGAAACTGAGGAAGAAGTTGTTTCCTGTAGTACATCCAATTAGTCCCTGTATATATTGGAAAGCACTTTACAAGGAAAGGAAATGATGTGCTCTTTATTGTCTGTTGAGTTCCCTGAAAGCCTGTCCTGCTTTAAATGCTGCAATTAGAAGGGAGACACAAAGCTGATCCAGAGGAACTTGAGGCTGGTGGGATGCTGGGGAATCTGAGGCAGACATGTGGGTCTGGGGTAAAACCTGTTCAGTTTACACAGAAATTATTCCAGGGAGAAGTCATCTGCAGTTAAGGTTTTAGAGAGATGGTTACTGGCTTAAAATTGGGCCCCCAAACTAGAAATTTGATCTTTCTTTGCTGCCACCTTCTTCCCCCTCCTCCTCTTCCTCCTCCTCTTCCTGACACGAGCCACAGTCATTTGGGAAGAGAGACTCTCAATTGAGGAAATGCCTCCATAAGATTTCCTCGTAGTCAAGTCTGTAGTGTGTTTTAAATTAGTAGTTGTTGTGAAGTGCCCAGTCCATTGTGGGCGGTACCACCACTGGGCAGGTGGTCCTGGGCTGTGTAAGAAATCAGACTGAATCCATCCATTGGATGGATTTGGAGAATATCCTCCTGAGCGAGGTATCACAAACCCAGAAAGATAAGCAGGAGATGTACTCACTCATTAGTGGACTCTAAACAAACAAACAAACAAACAAACAAGAAAAAAGCAAAGCATGCCCAAGCTGCAAAGCACAACCACTGAACAGCTTGGGATCAGAAATACCTTGGACTGACTCCTTGGACCCCACTCCCCCTAGAGGAACACCTGACTCAGTCTTGAGGTTGAGGGGAGAAAACTGGATCTGCCAGGAGTGGAGACTGAACTAAGCAATATTGGAACAGCGGGACCTTGGGACTGCCTGCTGCCTGCCCAGAGAGGGAATGGGGAGTTGTGGAGAAGAGAGAATGACCTGATGTGGTGGGAGGGGGAAGGGACCTTGAATAAGGATATACAAGGATAGAAAGTGTGACTTCTTTGTTCATAATAATAAAATAAAATAAAAAAGAAAGCAGACTGAACCAGCCAGTTAGCGGCACTCCAAGAGCTCTGCATCAGCTCCTGCCTCTGACTCCTGCCCTGACGTTCTGAGTGATGGACTACGGCAGTAAGATCGAAATAAGCTCTTTCCTTTCAATTTTGCTTTTGGCCATGGTGTCTTATCCTTCCTCCTCCTCCTTCTTTTGTTTTTTTGAGACAGGATATCTCAATGTAACAGTCCTGGCTGTCCTGGAACTCACTTTGTAGACCAGGCTGGCCTCAAACCACTTGCCTCTGCCTCCCAAGTGTTGGGATTAAAGGAGTGAGCTGCCACTACCTGGCAGTCTTCCCTCTTTCTAATGAGATCCAGCTGCTCATCAAAGCAGCCGTCTCCAACTGGAAGGGTCTCTAAAGTAGCAACTTTCCCTTTCTACTAACTTAGTTTGCAAGTGGAGGGACATTTGATGCAACAAGACAGGCATGGGAGAGATGATATAGAAACAGGCACCACTCCAGGATGGTCCCAGATCCCTCACAGAGCCTTCCTTCTCCAGATGTTCTCTTATGTCCACTGCTGGCAGCAATGCTAAGACATGAGCTACGGGGCCTGGGGAATTGGGAGCCGCTCAAAAGAGAACAAAGAAGCTGTGTCAGATGCAACAATCGAGATAGGAATCACACTTACTGCTGTGCATTTTATTCCCAGGTGACCGAATGATCTCACAGAATTCTGGCTTCCATCTCATACCCCAAATGTTTTTTAATTTGAATAAGCATTTGTAAGGCTCTTCTGCCAGATAGGAGCTATAGGTCTGAGCTGCCAGAGTCCAGATGCAGTGTCTCATAGAATATATCTTATCTGCTTGTAGGTGTGAGGTATGCTTCCTCTCTAGGTTCGGATGCTGATTCTCAGACTGGGTGGCAACAGGAAGCTCTCTGGTGATTCTCTTGTTGAGAACTATACTACACTTTCTCTAGTAGATGGACCAGTTCAGCTCCATTCAACCTGCTTCATTTTCTCACTCTTTAATCCCAATAGCAAGAAAATAAAACCAAGCATCTAATTAATCACATGAAACCAAATTCTGATGCAACAAAGCACAACGAA
Source organism: Sigmodon hispidus (assembly GCA_004025045.1). Classification (NCBI taxonomy): domain Eukaryota; kingdom Metazoa; phylum Chordata; class Mammalia; order Rodentia; family Cricetidae; genus Sigmodon; species Sigmodon hispidus. Next base: position 11,732 of record PVIH01027831.1, on the reverse strand, counting down.
GAAAAATCTGTCAAGCAAATCTTTAGGTTTGTTATGGTTTCTATTTTATTTTTATTACATTGGTTTTGCCTATTTGAATACAGGGTCTCAGGTAACCTATGCTAGTCTTGAACTCATTATATAGCTGAGGATAGCCTGATACTCCTGTTTCTACCTTTCAAGTCTAGCTATTAGAGGCATGTATTACTATATCCCCAAATGATCTCTAAATTATTTTATGTGTATATAGAAATCATATTAAAACAAAGATGGTAACTTGTGCATTTTACAATCTTAATGTTTAATATCTTTAAAAATTACTTATATAGGAAATACAAGACTACAGAGAAAGTCAGTAGTAAAAATGTATTTTCTGAGTGCCTCTTATTTTATAGATTGGACATCTTTATAATATAAGATTAAAATTGCTGGGCATGGTGCATGCCTGTAACCTCTGTGCCCAGGAAGAAAAAGCTGGAGAATTGAAAGTTCACAGCCAGGTTGAGCTGTAAAGTGAGACCCTGCCTCAATAAAAAAAAATATTTCTTTTTTATTCTAATTATTAGAAAAAGAAACTGTGAAGGCTGAAGAGATGGTTCAGTGATGTCCTAGTTACTTTCCTATTGCTATAAAAAAAAAAATACCATGACCCTCTGTTTATTGTTATTCATTTATCCTTCTTTTTCTAAGATGGAGGGCAGACATAAAAACTGTTTCCAAAGAAAAGGAGATTCAGGGGGCCAATAAAATGGCTCAGCAGGTAAAGGTGCTTTCCACTGAACCTGAAAACTCAAATGTAATGCTTAGGAGCCCACATGGTAGAGAGAGCCAGCTTCTGCAATGATGTGGGATGTCTCTCTTAGGCTATGAATTATCACTGGATAATAACTGTTTTGGCCTATGGCAAGACATCTTATAGGCAGGTAGGAAAGCTGAGCATAGATCAAGGAAAAGGAGGGCGGAGTCAGACAGAGATGCTCCAAGCTGTTGTCAAGAAAGCAAGGTGTAAAAGGATATGAGACACGTGGCAAAGCACAGAGTAATAAAAATGGGTTAAGTTGTAAGGACTAGCTGATAATGAGCCTAAGCCATAAGCCAAACAGTTTGTAATTAATATAAGACTTTGCAGAATTATTTGGGACTGCTAGTTCAGATCTTAGGCCTAGGCCAGATCAGTAACTGCTTACTACAAATGACATTCCAATGTGGATCATTTACATCCACATAAAGCCTGAGAAAGCTTAAAAGGATGCTAGATCACAGAAACGAAGCCAAAGACAGCTTCCAAATTGTGTCTCTCAAGTAGTCCATGGTAGAGAGACAACATGGTATTTGGGCCTGACCTACAAAATGTGCAGCCTGTGGCATGCAGTGTAAAGTGCAACAAGGGCAGTTTCTGAAGTCTTACAGGAGCCTCAATATAAGTACAAGCTGCATATGATGGATTTAAGGTTTCTGTTTATATGAATAAAAAAGAGTCGAAGACAGCTTCCTAGTAGCAGTGTTTTCTTGGATCAGCTCTGTTTGCTGGCAGCAAGCAGAGGTACAGCACCTTTAAGTGAGGCTTCCTACTTCAGCCTTAGCAACAAAAACTGGGTGGCTCTTTTAAGAGGCCCTGCCAAATACTTAAATGGAATTCATGAGCAGTGGGCAGTGGTGCTCTACTTGGTGGCAATGTAGATCCTAAAATCCCCCAAAGTTGGGATGGTAAATGTGATTCCTGCCAGGAACTCTGCCATAAATGAAAGCTCTCACGCACTAGGAGCTGGGTAGAGTCAGCTGCCACAGCCCAGCCTTTAATCTTAGCCACACCTTTGCAGATTATAGGTGTGATCAGAAACAGAAGATAAAAGATATACAGATTCAAAACCAAATAACTAAAAAAGCAAAAAAAGAAAAAACTTCAACAATTTGATTTATAATGTGTTTAAAATATACATAGGCTTGAGGGCTTGAGAGAGAAAAAAAAGGAAAAAGGATAAAGTTCTCTAAAGAAGAAATAAAGTTTTTTATATACATATATATATGCACATAAAGATTGAAAATATACAAAGAGTCTGGATTATGTATACTATTGTGTTTTTAAAAAATTTTAACTGTTCATTGAACTAACTGCATAAAGACATTTGGTTGTAAAGGCTGCTAAGTTAAAGCAACGTGTATTTTAAATATATCTTGACTTTGAAATTTAGGTCTAAGGATATGTTGCTTTGAAAATGAAACTATGCTTTTATTTCCACAGAAGATCATAACATGTGGGTTGCTTCCAGGTTAATATGGTTTGATCAAGGAAGAACCCCCTAAAAAATTTCTTAGGCTGCTGACTAAGATGATTCAACCTCAGGATCCCCAAAAGATTGCCAGTGTCCCCAAACAGCAGGAAGTAGTTTATGGGAAGCTAAGACCAAATTTTCAAAATACTGTTTATAAATGTTTGTTTTTTTAATAAATGATTAATGGTCATATCCAATCTGTTTCTAAGAAAAACATATATATTTTCCTTAGATATAATATAGAAATGATTTAAAAAGATAAATTATTGAATCTACTTTAATCCAAAATATGGCTCTTAATCTCAAAATATTTACATTAATATAGATTTTGGCTTATTGATACAAATTTAAAGTCCCTTTTATTATACTGTATGTATATTTCTACTCTTAAGTTTATGTAGCTCATTTAAAATTGTAATTGTACAACTAAAAATTGAAGATTAATAGTCATCTATGATAAACCAAACTTATAGTCATGTTAGGTTTTTTTTAGATATACAAAAATATTTCAATTAGATAGGTAATCTTCAAACACTTTAAAGACATACAGAACATGGCATTTAAAATATTTTAAGAACTTAGCTTTTCTAGACAGTGAGACAGGCCTGCTCCTAGCAGAACGAATCTACTTCCAAAGAATGATGGGCATCGAAGAAAAGAAACTTATGTGCAGTTTATTTTCTTTGCAGCAAAACTTAGCCACTAGACAAGAAATTGTTCTTGCCTCAACTGCCTGACAGCATACTGTATAAACTGGACATGCAGATCCACAGGAAAGTGACTTCTGAACTTTGGCAAACAAGCTGAGACGATCCTTCAGGTTTTTGCTTCACAGAGAAAAACTGACAGACATTCTTCAAGACACAGGAAGATGTGACTGACAAACTATGCCAAAATGGATGGAATAGTCCTTCAAATTTCCTGCTTCAAAAAAAGCCTGCCAGAGACTCTGGGCCTGTAGGCTGAAGACAGATGCCCCACTATTACAAAGGAACTTTGGGTGACTGTCCAGGCAGCCAGATGTCATCTCTGTCATTTCTAGATTTTGGAAGTAGCTTGCACTTCCTGTTTACTCCAGTAACATTATATCCTTCTATGGTCTTTGATGTAGTTGAAGATTAGATAGTTATTAGTTTTCACTAGTTATTAAAAAGATATGTTAGATATGAAACTTTAGACTCACAAGGATAAGGTAGATGATAGAATATTTTCTTTAATTTTGTTAACTACAAACTGACTAGAAATTATAACTGTAATTCTTGCTTGATAACTGTTTTGTTACATGTAATTATGCCATGCTAAAATTGAAACCTTACTTTTTGACTACACAGAAAAGGGGAAGTGATATAGGATGTCTTTATGCATACTGTGAATACCTTTGGATAATAAAGGAACTGTTTTGGCTGATGGCAGAGCAGCTTTAAAGCAGGAGGGAAATCCAAGCATAGATACAGAGGGAAAAGGGCAGAGTCACAGGAGACATAATCCAGCAACTATTCAAGAAGCAATATATAATGGAGTACAGGTAAGCCACAAACCATGTGGCAAGACAGATTAATAGACATGGGTTGAGCTAAGATATAGGAGTGAGCTAGCAAGAAGCCTGAGCCATAGGCCAAACAGCATGTAATTAATAAAAGCCATTGTGTGATTATTTGGGACAAAGCGGGACTGTTAGCGGGTCTGAACCTTGGGTTAGGCCAGGCCTCAGGCAGGAAATATTTATTTGGACCTTGGGGCTAGTCCAGAATGGACAGATCAGAAACTTCAGACTACAACACTGCCAGTTTCCCTCTAATACTCATACAGTGCGAGCATGTGTGCATGGGCGCACACACAGTCTCTCTCACACACACATTTACTCTCTCTCAAACACATCTAACGCACATTTATAATAAATATATATATGTAATATAAAATAAATAAATAAATGTTAAATAAAATGTCTTAAAACAGAAGATTCAATAAGGAGACAAGAAAACTTAAGGGAGAGAATGAGACCAGAAAGGAGCTGGAAGAAGCTGCAGCCCACTTTCCTGGGGATTTCTGAATGCTGTCTCCTCCTGGCTCAGCTAACTTGGGCTTAACTACAGATCCTGCCCTTTCTAGTTATCACTACAATCCTTTCAGATTCCTCATGTTAAGATGACTGTCCTCAGCCTTCCTTGAAACTAGGTTAGGCCATGCGGACCAGCGGGGTGGTACAATAGCTGCTGGCTCTTTTGGGTGAACACATGAACAGGAACTTGCCTCTTTACCCTTCCCATGGTGATGGTGGAGGTATTAAGAACATCCTGGTCATGTAGGTGGAAAACATCAGTACTGGAATGGTGAAACAAGAATGTGAACAGATCTAGGTCCACAGAAGACTTCATGGGATGCAGGTGCCTGCTTTAGAAGCCAGGATGGTCACAGGACAGAGGAATAAATACTGTCTTATTACTGTAATCGGGAATTGAACCCAGGGCTGTATCACAGGCCAGGCATGTGTTACATGACTGACCTATGTCCCTAGTCCTCTTTACTTTTTATTTTGAGACAACTGACAGTTTCTAAGACAATTACCAACTTGCTGGGGCTGTTCTTGAACTCGCCCTGTATCCCAGGTAGGCCTTGAACATGCAAACAGCCTCTTGCCTCTACCTCCCAATTAGCGGGGATAAGAGGCTTGTGCCTCTGGGACAAGTCTTTCTCTCACATCTAGAAGGAAAATTTAGCAAAAATAGGATCAGAAAAAATAGCTGCCTGAAGGAAAGGATGCTGGGAAATATTGAGAATCCCACTGCTGGGGAGATATGTTGTCTTTTTGGAAGAATATGCAATTTTTAGGGCTTAACTAAGATATACAGCCAGTAACATGGCTTACTATGTTGGTTTGGAAGAGAATGGCTTCCCATTGACTTACATATTTGAGTATTTGGTTCCCAGTAGCTCTTAGGACTGTTTAGGGAGGATTAGGAGGTGTGGCCTTGTTGAAGGAGATGTATCACTGGGGTTGGGCTTGGACATTTCAAAACCCCATGCCGGACCCCACTCTGCCTGTCTTTTGCCTGTGGATCAGAAGTGAGCAGCCATGCTCTCTGCAATGATGAACCTGTAAACAAGCCCCCAATTAAATGCTTTGTTTTTTTGTGTCCTTGGTCATGTTGCCTCTTTACAGCAATAGGAAAGTAACTAGGACATCACTGAACCATCTCTCCAGCCTCCACAGTTTCTTTTCTTAAGAATTAGAATAAAAAAATATATTGAAGCAGAGTCTCACTTTACAGCTCAACCTGGCCGTGAACTTCTAATCCTCTAGCTTTGTTCTCCTGAGCACAGAGGTTACAGACCATGCCCAGCAGTCTAAAAGATGTCAAATCTATAAAATAAGATGCACTCCAAAGATAAGTTTTGTTTCTGGCTTCCTCTGCAGTTTTATTATTGTCTACCTATGTAATTTTTAAAATATGTTAATTTTTTTAAACTTTTTTTCACCCACCCCACTGTAATATATTAAATACTAAGATCATAAATTTTTTAAGTTGCCATCTTTGTTTTAATATGATGTCTATATACACATGCAATAATGCAGTAGCTATTATTTGTGTGTGTCTTTTGGCTTATTATCTTCTTTTTTTTTAAAAAAATAAAAACTTTATTTATTTATTTGCCTTGGTGTTTGCCTGGAACTGGAACTACAGACAGTTGTTAGCTGCCATGTGGGTGCTGGGAATCAAACCCGAGTCCTCTGGAAGAGCAGACGGTGCTCTTAACCGCTGAGCCATCTCTCCAGCCCCGGCTTATTATTTTCATATAACTTAATAGTAGGTTAGGCTAGTGCCACATGTCTATAACTATTTGTATTTCTTTCCCCCATTATAAAAATGATAATGATCTTTATATTTTTGTGTGACTGAATTTTTTTTTTTTTACTTTATACATAATGGGGATAACCTCTGTTATTTTCTAAAGCTGCAAATTCCTCTGTAGGTGCACCGCAGTGCATGTAGCCAATTCCCTGTGGATGGACATTTGGGTTGTATTCCACCTCTTGCTTTAGTACACAGCCCTGCTAGGTCAAGGGTAAACACATCTGTAATCTTGTCAGACTTTTGTCCATTCTTCTCCACTGAGGCTGTATCACTTTGTGTTCCTGCTGCTAAAAAAAAAAAAAAATAAAAAGGGTGAATTTTTAATAATTAATTAATTAATTAATTACAATGCGTATATGTAGCCAATATAGTATGTGAGAAAATGTGTTTCCATGTACTTTGGTCTTTTGTGTGTGCTCTGAGAGATACACGTTTCTGTAAATACTGAAATACCAGAACAATAAATGTAATGAGGGGATCAAGTTCTTATTTTATATCCCAGCTGGAAAAACCACCAAAACACTGTTGTTCTCAGATAGAGAAATATGAGATATCAAACTGATAAAGAGCGATACTATACTTGATCTTAGTCAGAAGGCTGTTAAAGAATACAGCACATGTTTATTATTAACATACTTTTACTAGTCTTTGAACTCAACATCATTTTACCTCTGGCTCCTAAGTGTTGGACATTTTAGGTGCATGTCACCCTGCTTTTGTTAATGTATTTTTAATTCACATTTTTACTATGAAGAGAAAGGTTTGGTATTCTTCAAACTATCCACTATATTTTCTGGTAGACTTTACCTTAGCCTAAAGCCTCAGTCTAAAAGAAAAGAAGCCATTTTAGAGACAGTTCATAGGCATCAAGCAAATTTCATCTACACAAAATCAAAATAAATCTAGTTTGTCCTAATGCACCCACGGTAAATATTAACAAGTTTTTGCTGTTGTTAGCATATATCTGTCGCAATGATAAAGTACTATAACCACCAGTAAATCGTGGAAGAAAGCGTTAACTTGGGATTATGGTTCTAGGGTTTTTAGAGCTTATGGTGAAAAATCATGGTAGCAAGTGGCAGGCATGGTAGCAGAAACAGGAAGTCATGAGATCACATCTTCACCCATGAGCAGGAAACAGAAAAAGTGAGCTGAAGTGGGACAAGGCTATGAACTTCAACACATAATTACATAATGACCTTCTTCCAGCAAGACCACACCACCTTCCCATACAGTGCTGTGAACTGGAGACAGAGTGTTCTGCTCGAATACATGAGACTACAGGGGCGGCATCCTTATCAAAGTACCCCAGTACCAAATCCACTCCTCAAGGAAGAGATAAAAGAGGAGAGGGAAGCTTGTAACATTAGATGCTTGTATTAGAATGTCCAAAATATATAATGGGCTCTAAAACTCAGTAAGAAAAAGAAATCAAAATATCAGGAGAAGACTTGGGCAAATATTTTTATATGAGAAAAAAATTAAATGAACCAAACAACCTATGTAAAAATATTCAGTATCTTTAGGAATTAGGAAAATATAACTTTGATATTTGGTACATAGTGATGTGTAAGCATACAACCAATAGTCTAGCAAAACTTTAAAGTCGAAAGTTTAATACACACACATACACATACACACCCCTTAAAAATTGGAGCCTATTTTACCAGCACACATGGGAGAACGTTCATAGATACGAACTGGAAGTAAACCAAACTTCTATACACTGTAGAATACACAAAGATGTTATTATATAGTTACTGGCAAACTGACAAGATGCTTAACATCAGAGAGAAAAGCTCTAATTCATAGCACCTGTCAATTTCTATGGTGTAAATACTCCCTTCAGGACCAATTTCAAGCTCCCAATATTTTATCAATCAGTTTATAGAACTCATGAACCTTTAGCAATGAGTTCTCAATCTGGGCAAGCTGGCGCTAGTACATTCCTGGGAATATTCCCAGGTTGTAATACAATTCAGCAATAAAAATGAATGAACGATGGCTACAGGCAACAGCATGGATAAATCTCATGGATGTTATGTTGAACAAAATATACAAATACCAAAAGAAAAGGTCACAGAGCATGATTTCATCAGCCCAGAGTTCAAAATGGAGCATTTAAACCAGAATGTGCATACTTGTATGGTATGAAGATAAGCAATAGAAAGGGGAAGTGTATCCTAAATATGAAGACACTGGCTAACTCTAATGAGGAGAGGGATTCAAATGGCAAAGGGTATGCAGTAAGCTTCAATGCAGGTAATGTTCTATTTCTTGACTTGGGTGGTGTTATGTGGTGTGTATTTTTGTATGTGTTCTTTTTACAAGTATTAAATCAGTGGTGTGCTGCATTTCTGTCAAAATGGGCGCATACCGAATTATAAGAACCTGCTGTGCTCAGTTTTCCCAGTTCTGCCTCAGTGATGTTCTGCTGAGTGCTTGACATCAGCCAGATGTGGAACATTTACAGCACAGAAATTGACAAACACACAGCAGAGGATTCTTGTCTCTGAAAAAAAAAATGAGTTTATTAACCCACTGCTAACAACACATTTGGAATAACCATATGATTTACAACATTGGTGTATTGAAAGAATTATTTTTTTTAAGGATAAATGCCCTCAAAAGTTTCAGGTAAAACCAAATAAACAAAACAAAGCAAAATGCCAACAACTAAACATAAAAAGATGCCTTTAATAATAAAGAAAAGTGGGATGTCAGCTACAAAAGACAACGGGTTGTAAGAAATGTGAAGTGTGGGAGCTGAGAGATGGCTCACTGGCTGCTCTTCCAGAGGTCCTGAGTTTGTTGCTGTGGCCATGGTGTCTCTTCACAGCAGCAGAAGCACTAAGATACCTAGCTCAAAAAAAAAAAAAGTGCCTGGTGTTCTCCATTGATATATAATAAAAACCATGGAATTGATGCTAAAATTAAGGGCCTTATCTAGTCATTCACATTTACGGTTCTTGATGAACACTTTGTGAGAGGCAAAGATGGAGGATTAGAAGCTTTGTCATCTGCCATTCAACTTGAATATTTCATCAGCTTCCACCCAAATGGTGCCCCTAGCCTCTCCTTGGCAGTATGCTGAGTAGCTAGTCTGTAGTAATTACCTGTCACAACCGGTGTCACCATAAAAGATCACAATTTCAATCTGCATATTTACATGGATTTATGTTCTCAAAATGTGTGACTGTAAGATATGATGTCACTTTTGTTCATTTCTGCTTTTCTGGTGGTAAGAAATTTTGGGTTTTTGTTGTTGCTTTTGTTTATTTGTTTTTGAGACAGGGTTTCTCTGTGTAGCCTTGGCTGTATGGTAACTCACACTGTAGACTAGGCTGGCCTTGAACTCACAGAAATCTGCCTATTTCTGCTTCCCAAGTGCCGGGGTCAAAGGAGCATGCCACCACTGCCTGGCTTGTAAGCAATTTTAAATATCATGCTACATTAAAACTATCATTGACTCATTATAACATTTAAGAAATTTTAGTTTCCATAGGGAAATTTGGGACTTGGGGTTGACTTCTTCATGTAACTCTGAACAGGTATACAGAAGCTATTTTGCTAAAGAAGTATTGGCTCCTCACATGGGTGCACAGCAGGACACAGAACAGTATGGAAGCCTGGTGTCTATGCCTTCACGCCACATGTCTCCTTGGATATGGTTTGGCCTCTAGAGTAAGTGCTCGTAGGCATGTCAATAATCACCATGTTGATATAGAAATTAGGGGTAACCTAATTTTGCTCATTCCCTTTCAAGGTTGAAGGAACAAAGATAAAAATGGCTGAGGTATTTGATGTTAATTTTAACAGACTCCAAGAATGCTTCCTGAGAGATTCTCATCATTGTTCTAAACCCCATTGGATCTCAGGGGTAGAACTTCAGAGTCAGATCATCACATCATTGTGATTCCCTTCAGCTAGGAGCCATCACCTCACGTGAACCTTACTGTACCCCACCCCCACCCCCAAACAATAAGGCCCTCTTCAGGGCCATTTTGTAGAAACAGAAATGAGAATTGAGATAATGATCAACCAGATCACATTTTGAAGAAGTCTACTTAACTGTGCAGTCTTCTCACCCTGCACCCCAATTTTCCTCTATGGAAACCTGAAGCTTATGTCAGTGCCCTGAAGGTGGACTAACATTTCCATACTCTCCAAATGGCCATTTGGATTAAAACCTGTGGTGATTTGAACAAGGATGGCCTCTGTGGACTCATGTGTTTGAATGCTTAGTCACCAGGGAGTAGAACCCTTTGATGGGATTAGAAGGACTAGGAGGGGCTAGCGAGATGGCTCAGAGGTTAAGAGCACTGGCTGTGCTTCCAGAGGTCCTGAGTTCAATTCCCAACAACCACAGGGTGGCTCGCAACCATCTATAATGACTTCTGGCACCCTCTTCTGTCCTGCAGGAATGCATGCAGACAGAATACTGTATACATAATAAATAAATAAAATCTTTAAAAAAGAAAAAGGACTAGGAGGTGTGGCGTTGATGGAGGAAGTGTCTCAGTGTGTTACTGAGTGTGGATTTCAATCATCCTCAAAAGCTAATGCCAGGTTCAGGTGTATGTTCATTTTCTCTCTGTCTCTGTCTCTGTCTTTGTCTCTCTCTCTCTCTCTCTCTCCCCTGTGAATCAGGATGAAGCCCTCATCTATGTGTCCAGCACCATGCCTGTCACCATACTGACACCATGATGATACTGGACTAAGTCTGTGAAACTTACTGTAAGTAAGCCCCAATATGGCTTTCTCTTATATGAGTGCCATAGTCATGAGATCTCTTCATAGCAATAGAACAGTAAAAAAGACCTTTCTGTGTTCTCACCATTGGTTTTGTTTGCTTTTGGGGGCAGGGTGATTGGACCTGATATGTTGAACCCCTTTGTTTCAAACCTCTAACCTCTAGGATTCTGGAATCAATACTCTTAAGCCCATGAGAGAAATACACTTCCTTACATCTTCAGGGATGCTTTTGACAGAAAGGAAATTTAATTGTTAAAAAGTTTTAATTGTGAATTATTATTTAAAATATAAAACTGAAAAAAATAAAACTGAGTTTAATAGGAGGTTACAGTCATCACATAAACCTGCCACATGGAAACGTGACTGGAAAATGTTGATTTCATATGGGAATGGGTAAGACATGGACTCGAGAAGGTCTCCTCTTTAAGGGGTCATTCACTTGTTTTATGAATTTAGAACTGGGACATCTAAGGGTCTAAACATGGCAAACAGAGGGCTCTGTTATTTGCCCACTGATTCTTATTTTGAGTTTGTTTATTTTGGCTTATTTTGAGTTACCAGTAAGACAGGGTAGAGGGGAAGAAAACCCCACACCCTTAAGTATGGGAAAGCTGTTTTATGGTAGATGATTATCAGAACACTGAAGCAGATTTAGAGTGTATGGGTGAGAATTCACATGAGGTGGGGTGAGAACCACACACTGTGCACATCTCACATGAGGTGGGGTGAGAACCACACACTGTGCACATCTCACATGAGGTGGGGTGAGAACCACACACTGTGCACATCTCACATGAGGTGGGGTGAGAACCACACACTGTGCACATCTCACATGAGGTGGGGTGAGAACCACACACTGTGCACATCTCAC
>PVIH01027830.1:0-16337 GCA_004025045.1 Sigmodon hispidus | reverse complement strand
ACACACACACACATACACACACAGACACAGACACAGACACACACACACACACACACACTGCACTTTCTCATTTAGACCCTTCTCCGGCTATTATCCAGAAAGTTCTGAGGCTCTAGAGCCAATATATGATGGTGTCATTTCTGTTGCCACCGCCAGGTTGGAAAGTAGGCATCAGAAGGAACTTTCCTCAAAGGCTAAGGCCACTGCTGCTTGGGAAGCATGTGAAAGCCCCAGATAGGCCCAGGACAGGAACAAGGCATTCTCCATGTGTTTCTGCCTTCTCCCATCTCATGCTTTCTACTCACAGAGACCTGAGTTGGAACGCCATCCGGGCCATCCACCCTGAGGCCTTCTCAACCCTGCACTCTTTGGTTAAGCTGTAAGTATATCTTGAACTTTCTTCCAGGATGCTGGGGACCAGTCAGGACTGTGGGCTGGTTGGTGATACAGGAGGGCCACCACTGAGCAGGGACTTGTATAAATGTTTCACCACACATCACAGGGAGGCCTGTACAGTCTAATCAATCATTCGAACAGTGTGTTTGACACATCGTGAGGCCTGGTAAACAGAGAGCCTGCTTCCTGCAAACCCTGGAATATCGTCTGCTATTGTTCTGCAATGTTTTGGCAGCCTCAGTCCTCATCATATTCTACTCCCTCACCGCTACCTTGGCCTCTATATCCTCCACATGCACCAGTAAAGGGAACATATGTGCTTGAACTTCTCAGTGAAAGAAGATGATGGCTGATGGAGAAGTTGGGGTCTCAGAACTGCAAGTCAGTAGGGAACCATGAAACCTTCAAGTCATATAGGAGTCAAGCAGAGAGTATGCAGGTCTGGTGCATGGTCATTGTGTCAGACTGAAAACAGTCTCTGATTTTGTTGCCACACACTGTGGATCAGGTTATTAACTGTAAAAGGGTTCTGCCCACGGAGGAGCTGGCACCCTACCTGCATGCTTGCCAAAGGCATTTCACCCACACAGGGCCACTTGAGGCTAGCCTCAGCTCTGGCCTTGGATAGTATCCTGCTACTGACACTTCACTGGTGACATCTCCAACGTCTAGGAGGAGTAACCTGCTTAAGAACTTGTCCTTGGCTCCCACATGGCATGCAGTCCTTCCTCCCTAGTCTCTCTGGGCTCCGGGCCTTAGTCTTATAACACTCTCACCCTCGTTTTCCCTCTGGTATTTGCTCTACTCCTGCCAGACTGGTAGGACAGATATTTTTATTCTTTGAAAGATGAGGCCATTGGAACTTGGGCAGATTCATAACTCCCTTCGGTTACACAGTGAGCTGGTGACAGGGCCAGGTTTCCGGCCTGCCTGTTCAAGGCTGTTTCCACGACGCACCGTCTGTGGTCCTGGTGTTTGCATTGGATTCCTGGCTTAGTCTAATAATGTCTCCAGGAGAAGCTGTGTGTGTCCTCACCTCTGGCTACCAGGCAGCTTCTGCAAGGCAGAGTGAATGATCCAATGCCTACTTTGGGCTGGATGATTAGCTCTGTCCTATTCTGACTCTGGACTATTCCATCATCAGCAAGGCAACAGGAAGGCATGGGATACAGGCAAAGAGCAGAGAGGGCTCCCAGGAGGATGAGCAAGGATTCCTAGAGGGGACCCAGACACAGCAGCTACAGTTGTGAGTCTCTGTTATCTATAGATTGGGACAATTTGACATTAAGCTAGAAGAGCCCCTCATACATAGCTATCACCCAAGGTCTGTTAAATGAATGGATGGCTATGTTAATAGAGGGTGTCTTTAGGACTTTCTTAAGAACACTTGCCCACGGGTACACACTGTTTCCCCTGTACTTTTCCTGTTCTTTGCTCCTTTCCTTTTGCTTCCATCCCAGGCACGCTGACCATACCCTCAACAAAGCCCTGTTCCCTCAGCAGTCCTACTGACTGCCAATAACCCTGATCATCCCGTCCTAGGGACCTGACTGACAACCAGCTGACCACGCTGCCGCTGGCTGGGCTGGGAGGCCTGGTGCACCTGAAGCTCAAAGGGAACCTGGCCCTGTCTCAGGCCTTTTCCAAGGACAGTTTCCCTAAACTGAGGTGAGAGCTTGGCTTGCCTTGTCCCCGAGGAGGTATGTCCCAGACACCTCCAAGACAGAAAGACTGAGAAAGCCACAGGGTGTCACCCTGAGCATAGCCTGGTAGCTTAGAGTTTGGCTCCTCTGCATTCCTGTCAGATATTCCAAGACATGGCTCTTCCCCACTCATCTCCTCTCCCTATCCCAGCCACCAGTTTAAGAGCACTGGGACCTGTGAGGAAAGGAGCTGACGCAGAGGCCCCTGGGACCTCTTTATTTCATCCATGCTGTCCTATCCTCACTTGAGCATCATCTGAGGCACAGAGTTGAGGCAGAGCCCAGGGCACTGATGGATGGAAAACAAGCGCCACAGCCAGTCCCTGGTGCTAATGATATCCAGGCTTCCTTCATGTGGAGGAGGTAGCAGTGCAGTCTGTGTGGCCTAAACTTGGTCTACTGCAAGCTAATGAAATGCCCAAGGCATCTGTCCTTACCCTCAGAGTAAGAGGGTACCCTCAGAACTTATCCCAGTTCTGTTATGCCAGAAACTGGGAAGGGGACAGGGTGTTGGTTTCACAGAAGACAAGGGTAAAGAGTCACTGGGGAAATCTTTGTTTTGAAAAAAAAAAAAAAAAGGAAAAGAGGCTGGAGAGATGATTCAGTGCTTAAGAGCTCTTGTGTAGTTAGGAACATGGGAGTTCAAATTTCAGCACCTATATAATAAACTGGGATCCCATACATGCTTGTTCTGAAGAGGGCAGAGACAGGGAAAACCCTGCCTCAGTGAAATAGGCTCCTGCTCTCTGCATGTGTACATAGGAGCATGCACACATGCACTCACACAAAGAGAGGAAGGTGGATGTGCATGGTCCTACATCCTTGGGTAGTAGAAGAAAAAAGATGGGCAGTTCAAGGTCATCCTTGGCTACAAGTAGAGTTTGAGGCCAGATTGGGCCACATGAGACCCTGTCTTTCAAAAAAACTGAAACAAAGGCTGGAATGAGGGAGGAGTAAGAAGGGAGAGAAAAGGGAGGAAAGACGGAGTATAGGGAAGAAGGAAGAAAAAGAGAACATCGAATCCATGTCCCTCTTTCCCCAGCATTTGAGATCAAATCCAAGCGCTTTGTGCGAGCCGGGCAAGTGTTTTATTGCTGAGTCAAATCCCGGCCCCTGCCTCCTTATATATAGACAAGAGTTACTGCCAAAGAGGAGCAGAGTACCCTGAGTGCTTTGTGACCCTGGGGGAAATTGCCCCCAACTCTGAGCATGCTGTGGGGATTTCTAAATCAATAAACAGAAGGCTTCTCTCTCCCTCTCAGTTAAGATGAATGATGGGAAGATTAAAATCTCTCCAGAGCCCTTTGGGGTCAGGAATGATGCTTCATCATCTAAAGATAGGTCCAAAGCCATGGTTCTCAACCCTTTCCCAGGGGTCGCCTGAAACTATTGGAAACATAAGATATCTACATCACACTTCTAACAGTAGCAAAATTACAGTTATGAAGTAGCAATGAAAATAATGATATGGTTGGGGGTCAGCACAACATAAGGAACTGTGTTAAAGGGTCGCAGCATTAGGAAGGTTGAGAACCACTGGGCTAGAGGAGGCAGGGCATTTGGGGGTTGAAGAGCTAGTGCTGAGGGTATCCACACTAATGCTTAGACCCCAAACACACTAAGGCAGCCTCTTCCCCACCCTAGGATCCTGGAGGTGCCCTATGCCTACCAGTGCTGTGCCTATGGCATCTGTGCCAGCTTCTTCAAGACCTCTGGGCAGTGGCAGGCTGAGGACTTTCACCTGGGGGAAGAAGAGGCACCAAAGAGACCCCTGGGTCTCCTAGCTGGACAAGCCGAGAACCATTGTGAGTAGTTGGAGGCTCGGGCTGAGGGTGCCCAGGACCCTGGAGAGGGCTCTTGAAAGGAGGTTTAGAGAAATATTCATGGGGACATGTGTGACTTGGAGGGAACTGTCCCACTCTGCACACTCAAGAGTGCTTGTTGAAAAAGAAAGAGCATAAGAATGGGTGCTGGAATGTCAACATCTTCCTGGCCTATCCAGTCCCCTCACAGGAACCACCTGTCTTAATCCTCTGCCCCATGGGTCACTGCATTCATCTTTGTGGCTGCCCCCTGGCAGCACATGGTCCTTCACCCTTTGGATGTTCTCAGAGAAGACTGATTAGTACATCAACTGAATCAATTAGAATAGGATTAAATTGGGCTGGAGAATGGCTCACTTGACTACTCTTCCAGAGGTTCTGAGTTCAATTCCCAGCAACCACATGATGGCTCACAACCATCTATAGTGGAACCAGAATCCTCCTGATATGCATGAAGATAGAACACCCATATACATGAATAAATAAATGTTTTTTTTACAATAATAGGATTAAATTAATTAATTAAACCTGTTTTCAGTGGAGGGAAAAGCACCTTACACTAGGTCCTTAAATGAAATACTTCAGAATTATTGCTCCCAGGGCTGGATGTCCTTTGCCTCTATTCTTTCTAGGAGTTCAGATGCAAAATTTAAGTGGCCACTGAGTACACAAACATGCTGAGTGAACAGGTTGTCTTGGACCAGATATGTCTATTTCTGGAAAAGTTGGGGTGAAGGGAAAGTTGGCGGTAGGCAGCCAGGGGGTTCTGAGGGACTGTCCATAGAGGATGTCTTAGATCAAAGGGCGAGAGAAGAGAGCTTCCCTCTCTCCAGGCCTAGCGTTTCCAGCCTCAAGCAGAGTTAGAATAGAGAGAAAGATTTCATCTTCCACCTTGAACTTCCCCAATATCTCAGAGAAATTAAACAGAAAAAAAAATTAAATTGAAATTTGAGTGTGATACTGCCACACACCTGGAACCCGGGACTCCAGGAAGGTCAGATGTTCAAGGTCATCACCATCTACATAGTAAGTTCAAAGCTAGTCTGGGTTACATGAGACTCATTTCTAGCGCCCCATGCTGGTGTTATGATGTCAACAGCACTCAGTCCAAACCCCACTAAACCATGTACCATTTGGATTGCCTTCAACATGTTTTAACCTGAGTTTTGTAATTGGGTTTTTGTTTAGTTTTTTTTTTTTAACTTTTTTGGGGGCTCACCACCTAGCCACCCAGCTCCCAAACAAACACAGGGAAACTTAGTCTTACTTATGAATGTCCTGCCTTAGCTTAGCTTGTTTTTAGCCAGCTTTTCTAACTTAAATTATCTTGTTTCTCTTTAACTACATTTTGCCTCTGAGCTTTTTACTTTTCTTTTTCTTTTTCTTTTTTAACATTTATAAAAAAGTATTTTTTCCGTGTATCCCCCTTCTCCCCATCCCTTCCCTCCTCCCAATGCCTCCCAGTCAGTCTTCAGGCTCTGCCCTCCCCATCCCCTCCCCCAAAAAGGCAAGAAGTCCTAGGTGGGTCAGCTCAGTGTGACACATCCACTCCAGGCAAATCCGATTTCCTCATCCCAATATCAAGACTGGGTAAGGTGTTCCTCTGCAGGGAATGGGCTCCGAGGTGCCAGCCCACACATCTTTCTTTCCTTCTGACTCTGTGGCTGGCTGTGTGGCTGGATGGCCCCTGGCATCCTCCTTTCTTGAGCCTAGATATTTCTCCTTATTTATTCTCTCTGCCAGCCAGCCAGCCCCACCTATTTCTCTCCCTGCCTTGCGAATTGGTGTTTTGCCTGCATGTATAACTGTGTAAGGGTGTCAGATCTTGGGATTACAGACAGTTGTGAGCTGCCATGTGGATGCTGGGAATTGAACTCAGGTCCTCCGGAAGAACAGTCAGTGCTCTTAATCGCTGAGCCATCTCTCCAGCCCCTCTCCCTGCCTTGCTATTGACTCTTCAGCTCTTTATTAGACCATCAGGTGTTTTAGACAGGCAAAGTAACACAGTTTCACAGAGTTCAACAAATGCAACATAAAAGAATACAACACATTCTTGCATCATTAAGTAAGTGTAACACATCTTAAACTAATATTCCACAATAGAGGTTAATTTTATAATCTTTCAGGGGGGAGACAAGAGAATACATCTCTTAATGGCTGTGAGAGAGGACTGGAGAGTTCCATACAAAACAAAGTGTGTTTGTTAAGACTGCTTTGAGGGTCAGGGACACAATGTGGGGGTGGTGTCATTGTATAATCTAGAACACAGCTTACGGAAGTCAAGTGCTGTACTGTCTGGAGATCTCTGAGAACTTCCCTCCTAGTGGATGGAAACAGGGCAGAAGCATCTCCCAAAGAGCACAGCAGTTAGTGGGCCCAGCAGCCAGCTGTTCCCCAGGGACAGGCCCGGATGTCTGCTGCATACTCCTTGGGGTAGTGAAAGGGGGCTGGAAAGAGCAATGGAAATTTTCCTTCCACAAGGTGAAACTTTCCACTGGGCTTAGGTATTGGAGAACCACAGGCCTGTTGAGCTAGTGGGCTGCCTGCTGCCTGTAACAGGAGCTAGGGCAGGGCCCCCCACTTCCTGTGAACGCAAAGGAGCAGAAAGAAAGCCAGGAGCTGCTGGTCCAGCCAGATTCGATTTCCTCTTCATTTGAAGAGTGGTTACTTAACACCTTGGCCGTGACTTTCCCAGCCTCCGACAGTATGTAGGTTTCTCTCCTATTTCATTCATGCATTTTGATTTCAAAGGATCACTGAAGTCCTTTCTGGAGTGCATGGGCAGGTGGGGAATGAAAGGGAGAGAAGGAAAGAAATGGCCAGGACTGTGTGGATACTTGGCCTTCTACCTGCCCTAAAGATGTCCACATTAAGGGCAGCTCCACAATCTTCCAGCCTCCTGGGAAACCCCTAACGAATGTTTACCTGTTAAGGGGAAGAGAGGATCTACCTGGGAACCAGGCCGCCGTGTGAGTCAAAGATGGAGACAAATAGAGCAGGGCCATCTACTTATTCCTCTGTGATGGAGGAAGCTTATGAGGCACTAGAAACCTCAGGCAGCACTTTCAGTTCGTGTGTGCGTGTGCGTGTGCGTGTGTGTGTGTGTGTGTGTGTGTGTGTGTGTGTCTGTGTATGTGTGTGTATGTGTGTGTATGTGTGTGTATGTGTGGTATGTGTGTGTGTGTGTGCATGTGTATGTGTGCGTGCATGTGTGTGTGTATGTGTGTGTATGTGTGGTATGTGTGTGTGCATGTGTGTGTATGTGTGTGTGCATGTGTGTGTGAGTGTGTGTATTTGTGTGTGTATGTGTGTGTATGCTTGTGCGTGTGTGTGTGTGTGTGGTGTGTGTGAGTGTGTGTGCATGTGTGTGTGTGTGTGTGCATGTGTGTGTGAGTGTGTGTGTATTTGTGTGTGTATGTGTGTGTGTGCTTGTGCATGTGTGTGTGTGAGTTTGGCAGAGGTTGTGTGTGTGTGTTTGTGTGTATGTAGTGTGTGTGTGTATGTGTGTGTGTGGCAGAGGTTGTGTGTGTGTGGTACGTGTGTGTGTCTGTGTGTCTGTGTGTGTGTAGTATGTGGTGTGTGTGTCTGTGTGTGTGTGTGGTGTGTGTGTGTGTGTGGCAGAGGTTGTGTGTGTGTGTGGGGGGGGGGGGACAGAGGTTGACACTGCATGTCCTTCCTCTATTACTTTCCACCTTATCTTCTAAGGCAGGGTCCCCAGTTGAGCCCAGAGCTCATCGATTGGCTAGCCTAATCGGCCAGGGAGATCCAGGGATCCTCCTGTCCCCTTCAACTCATTCTTGCATGTGTTTGCCACCTGTGCTAGGGCTGCACCGTTCCTGGCTTTTATGTGGCTGCTGAGGATGTGAAGTCAAGTCCTCATGCTGGATGTTGAGAAAGAGGTCTCATGTAGCCCAGACTTGCTTAAAATGTGCTTTGTAGATGAGGATGACCTTGAACCCCCGGTCCTCCTGCCTCACCTACCAAATTCTGGGATCACAGGCATGCCAAGATCCTTTTCATGCATAGGGTTCGTAAGAGGATGTAGAATTGCAATGCACAGGCTGGCTGGTGGCAGAACCACATGATCGCTGCTTTCTGTGTCAGGGCAGCCACCAGCCACACTCTCAGCAGCGCTCGTGGACTAAAGATGACCCGGAAGGAGAAACCGCAGAATATCGGAGGGTGAAACGTTCATTGCCAAGAACTAGAAATAAGCAAAACCACAAGGGAAGAACTACCCAGTGCAGGACTGCTGGGTGACCAGTGTTAAGCAGTTAGGAGGACACATGTCAGCTTAGATGAGTGTGAGCTAAGACAAAGGTGAGCTTTAATGACAGACTCAGAGACCCAGGACTCTAGACATTTTCTGGTTTCCCTTCTCAGACGACCTAGACCTAGATGAGCTCCAGCTGGAGACGGAGGACTCAAAGCCACGCCCCAGTGTCCAGTGCAGCCCTGTTCCAGGTGAGATGGGTGGCTGGAGGTCTGGGGGGGGGAACAGATAATTACCTGAATGAGAAGCCAAATTAGTCTCTATATAGCCATGTTGGAGATACTTTGTTACTCAGCCTGCTGGGCTGGGGGTGGAGATGGGAGCCTTTTATAATCCCCAGGGAGAAGAGCTGGAGTTCTTTCCCTTGGGTGTCTACATTGGGTGTTTCCCTTGGGTGTTGGGAAGGGTCAAACCACCCTTATAGTTCAGCCAATCAAAGGTTATTCATCTAGGAAAAAGTTGCTCTTGTCTAAGAGAGAAGTAAGAAGGAATTATTGCTGGGGTTGCTGGGGCTTTTTTTCTTTTTTCTTTTTCTTTTTCTTTTCTTTTCTTTTTTTTTTTTTTTTTGACACTTCCCTGAAACACACAGGACAAACGCATGAGCCAAGTGGGGCCAACCTTCTCCATCTCATGAAGAGTGTAATCTCTCTTTATTAAAATCTTCCTGGTGGAAAAACTCCAGAGTCTCTGAATAATTTCTAAAGTACTGTCTAACCCCAAGGACGCCTTCCTTAGAACCAAGGAAGCCATTAGAGCCATGTTATTAGAAGGAAAGGTGAGCTCTTTTTCCTTAGTGGCACATAATCTAAAGTTTTTCGTTTGTTTTTTAAGTATGAATAGTCCTTGTCCTGTGTATAAAATGCTAACAATGAAATTAGTTAAAATTTAGTTAGCAAAACAATTAATTAAAGACATGGTGATGCATACCTTTAATTCTAGCACTCAGGAGGCAGAGGCAGATAAACTCTGTGAGTTAAGGCCACCTTGGTCTAACATAGTAAGTTTCAGAACAGCCAGAGCTACATAGTAGGAACCTGTTTCAAAAAACGGAAACCAAACAATAAAATAAAATGCCAACAGGCAGTGCCAAAAGACAGCAGAGTGCTGCTTGGGCCAAGAACTATTCAGAATAAACACAAAATGATGAACAGTTAGCTGTTTCTATTTCATCCCACCTCCGTTTTCCAGGTTTCCATACTTTATTGGATTAAGCCCCTTGCCCAGAAAGCTTTCTGCTATGATCTTGCTCAACACTGGTTCTTGGCGCTCAGTGGCAAATGCTCGCCCCCTAGTGTTGGATGGGGGAAGGAAACATGGCATATTATGCCAGAAAAAACGCATGCTTCATTAGATCTGCCTCAAGAATTGCATGTCTTAAAATCAGTAACCAACAAGCATGAGGTAAAAGAAAAAGTTCTGAAAATCAAGGCTCAGCTTCAACTTGCTTTTAAAATGTCTCACAAAAGTGTTTACATAAATTATTGCACATCATATGGTGGGTTATTTATTATACGGCCAATTGAAAATGTTTTTGCGGTTGTGAGAAAGTATGAAAAGCTTAATTTAAAGAGAATAAAATCTCAACTTTCTTTAAATAATACATTAAAACCTAGAAGAAAATATGCTAAAATAATGAGTTCTTTTTGAGGGGTGAGGTCATAAGCAGTTTAAATTTTTCCATGTTATATTTTCAAATTTCCTACAATTACCATCTATTATTTCATAATCAGAAGAAATGTTTTAAAAATAGCTCCCACAGAAATCTCTTAAATCCCCAAGCTACCTAGCAATACATTGAAAAACAAGTCTGAAGCCAAAGGAAATGAAGAAACATTATGCCCAAAGTTATACAAGGTGATTTAAGAATAAGCACTGGAGAGAGAGAGAGATGGAAAAACGCCAGAATCTTACCCATCTAATGTGGAGTCAAGTTGGAAAACTCCAGAAGTTCAAAGTATTTTTTGTTTGTTTGTTTTTAGTTAGGGCCTCACTATAATTTCAGGCTCTCATCTTTCACATTCCCATTATGTACTCTGTCTCCCAAATACTGATTACCTGATGAACGTGCACTGTATTTAAAGCAAGGGACAACCAGCCTATGTCTACTCAGGACTTCTTTTTTTATTTAACTTTATTTATTTATTATTTATTTATTTGCCTTGGTGTTTTGCCTGGAACCGGAACTACAGACAGTTATGAGCTGCCATGTGGGTGCTGGGAATCGAACCCGGGTCCTCTAGAAGAGCAGACGGTGCTCTTAACCGCTGAGCCATCTCTCCAGCCCCTACTCAGGACTTCTTAAACATAGAAGCTTCAGTAATTGCTTGGGCAGAGTCAGCACTGTAAATGGACTCTGGACAGCTCCTCAGGTTTAGCCTTTGCCCTAGCCATAACTTCTCTTTATTCCCGTATACCAACTTCAATCTCTCCAAATCTTGCTTCTTTGGAAAGACTATTTTTTTAGCATTTCCTTGGGCCTGGGAATATGTACCATGCATACACTTCTGTGTATTTTATTTGCAGCTTCTTCGTAGTTTCTCTCCCTAATTCCAGGAGTTTTCTGAGGAGGCCAAATTTGCCTTTAAGAGACAGAAATTCTCTATTAGTCTCCTTTGCTCTAGGAGCCGTCTGAGCATAGAGCCTGCCAACTTTGCCAATGAGCTGGGTTCAGGTGGTCCCAGCTCTGGGCTTATGTCTGCTCTCCTCTCTCACAGGCCCCTTCAAGCCCTGCGAGCATCTCTTCGAGAGCTGGGGCATCCGCCTCGCGGTCTGGGCCATCGTGCTGCTCTCGGTGCTCTGTAACGGGCTGGTGCTGCTGACAGTCTTTGCCGGCGGGCCCAGCCCGTTATCCTCGGTCAAGCTTGTGGTAGGTGCAATCGCAGGCGCCAATGCCTTGACTGGCGTTTCCTGCGGTCTCCTGGCTTCGGTGGACGCCTTGACCTTCGGCCAGTTCGCTGAGTACGGAGCCCGCTGGGAGACCGGGCTAGGCTGCCAGGCTACGGGCTTCCTGGCCGTCCTGGGGTCCGAGGCGTCGGTGCTGCTGCTCACACTGGCGGCCGTGCAGTGCAGCATCTCGGTGACATGTGTCCGTGTCTACGGGAAGGCGCCGTCGGCGGGCAGCGTCCGCGCAGGCGCACTGGGGTGCCTGGCGCTGGCTGGGCTGGCTGCTGCATTGCCGCTGGCCTCGGTGGGAGAGTACGGCGCCTCCCCGCTCTGCCTGCCCTATGCCCCGCCCGAGGGCCGTCCAGCCGCCCTGGGCTTCGCCGTGGCCCTGGTGATGATGAACTCGCTGTGCTTCCTGATCGTGGCTGGCGCCTACATCAAGCTCTACTGTGACCTGCCGCGGGGTGACTTTGAAGCCGTGTGGGACTGTGCAATGGTGCGGCACGTAGCCTGGCTCATCTTTACAGACGGCCTCCTCTACTGCCCCGTGGCCTTCCTCAGCTTTGCCTCCATGCTGGGCCTCTTTCCTGTCACTCCCGAGGCTGTCAAGTCTGTTCTTCTGGTGGTGCTGCCTCTGCCTGCCTGCCTCAACCCATTGCTCTACCTGATCTTCAACCCTCACTTCCGAGATGACCTTCGGAGGCTCTGGCCAAGCCCTCCATCCAAGGGGCCCCTAGCTTATGCTGCAGCCGCTGAGCTGGAGAAGAGCTCGTGCGACTCCACCCAGGCGCTGGTGGCTTTCTCTGATGTGGATCTTATTCTGGAAGCATCTGAGGCTGGGCAGCCTCCTGGGCTAGAGACCTATGGATTCCCATCAGTGACCCTCATCTCCCGTCAGCAGCCAGGGGCCAGCAGGCTGGAGGAAAAGCATTTTGTAGAGTACGATGGAACCCAGTTTGGGAACTCACCACCTCCCATGAATGGAGAACGGCTGAGGGCAGAGGGAACCAAGCTGGCAGGCCGTGGCTCTGCAGCGAGTGGAGTCTTCTGGCCCTCTGGCTCTCTCTTTGCCTCTCATTTGTAAATCCCCTTCCCCGATTGTCCTCTCCCCTTTCAATGATGGCTGCTTATAAAGAAATATACAACTAAAACTCCGTAGCAGGATGGCCGACCATCCCTGACTCCATTGTCCACTCTCCATGGCCATAACCAATGAATGCTTCCAGGTCTTGTTTTGACCTGGCCTTCAGCTTCGCTGGGTCTTCCCTGTCAAATCCAAGTATGTAGAACAGAGACT
Source organism: Sigmodon hispidus (assembly GCA_004025045.1). Lineage (NCBI taxonomy): Eukaryota > Metazoa > Chordata > Mammalia > Rodentia > Cricetidae > Sigmodon > Sigmodon hispidus. The sequence goes on along the minus strand of PVIH01027830.1, from coordinate 3,962 downwards.
GGGAAATTTGTTTAGGAGAAAAGTGGAAAGTAAGACAGTGAAGGGTGGGGAGCAGACAGGGCCATGATCAGTGAGTGCCCAGTGAGCAGGGAGACACAAAGAAAGGCAAGAAAAAGAAAGTACCAAAGACATGGGAGTATGACTTGTGAATAGGGTATAAAATGTGTTTAGTGTCCCATTAATCTTGACCTCTGCCATGTAAAAGTGCTTCCTGTTAAAATCTGCTTTGGAAGACATTGCCTATTATGTCCCTGTCTTAGAGTCTTGGGGTCATGTTAGTGTCTAAAAGGTCCTGAGAATTAGAACCTTTTAACTTACTTCAGCAGTTAAACTTAACTACTTGATGATAGGTTTCCGTTTGCTTCTCGTGGAATACTTATAAATATCTCATAGAACTTAGCACGGTTTTCTCCCAGGGGACTCATCTTCACACCATGGAGTGCTTGCTACTCAGTGATCACACAAGATGCCACCATCCATGAAAGCCCCTAAGAAGCCAGCCTGGGTGAAGCACCAGAGGCGACTGGAGATCCCATCATCTAGGAGAGACTTTATACTCTGCTGTCCACCTTGCTCCTTCTACCAGGCCAGAGACCTGGAGGAATAGGGAAAAGAAACCCTGTGTGTGTTTCCACACCACACAACCCCGAGCACCAATGAAATTTCTGCCCTCAGCAAGACAGGATTTTCAGGCTCTGGCAAAGCACACACTGGCAAGCCTGGAGTTCTGTGGGTTCCCCCTAACTCGGCATTACCTTCGTATGGTTTTACATCGTTTGCCTCCTGCCATAGCCTGGACCCTCTCTTCTCATCCCCAAATCCTGTTTCTGGGAATGGCAGGCAATCCAAGAGAAGGGATGTTTGTATTGTGGGTATTTTATTTTAGGCAGTATTGTAGCTGTCCGGGACTCCTGGGTGTCCCCAACAGGCCATTGATCTTTCTGTCTCTCTCTTTGTGACCTTCCTTATGCTTTCCCAAGTGCAATTAAGGGTCTAGAGAGTGCCTCCTGCCCACTCCGAATACAGAAATTCAATCTCAGGGGGAGAAGGCAAGAAGTGGGGGGATTCCAAGACTCAATAATAGGTGATAATTGCTTCTGGGAACCTGCGCATCATTTATAATGAGAAGACGAAGTCTGGATCCTGAGGCCCAGCGTAGCTCCATTCTCTGCTGGGATCTTCTTGTAACCTTTAGCAGAGGCCTCTCTCTCTGAGAACTCCACTTTTTAAAAAGCTGAGAAGGTCCTTGTCTAAATTTGCTAGTTACTTTTGCATAGCTTAGCTTCTCTGCTGTCTCCCTCTGTGTTCCCCCACACACCCTGCCCCCCTATCCCTCATCCCAATGAAAATTCTGGTGTAGGTCAACAAGTGGGGTGGAGGGATGAGCCAGAGGCCATGCATGGAGCTTGCAACATTTCTAAATCCCATGTGACTCACTGAGTAGCCCCTGGACTCTCAAGACTCCAAAGCAGACAAAGCTGACTTTATCATTTCTTAGGGTCCTCTTATAGGGTCACTTTCAGAGTAGGCATTCACAAGGATGGCACATTTATTTATCAGTTGTTTCAGGGTGCCTGATCTCTTTATTTTCCCAGGGCTGATCAAGAGCCTTGGAGGGGGAAGGTTTGTTTTGTTTTGCTTTGTTTTCCTGAGACTTGGTGGTTCTCTGAGATTCATTCCTCAGGGATGGCAAAATTGGTATTATTTGGGGGAGCCTTGACTTCTAAAAAGTCATCCTAGATTTTGTTATCTCTGCCACTACCACCACTATGGGATCATTGGTCCCTTTGGAGTTAAGGAACCAGCCTTGAGGTAGATAAGGCCATATGTTAGTGGTTGGGGAAATATAGGAATTGTTCCTTAAAGTTTTTTTTTTTTTTTTTTAATGAAAGTGAGCCAGTCCTTTTGGGCTTTAAGCTTTAGTGTGGTACTGTTGTTGTTATCTTATTATCTGCCTCTAAAGATCTGGGCATCAGAAAAGGCTGGACTTTCTAATTAAAGAAAAAGCAAGAGAGACGAGACTTGAAGGTGTCCTCTACAAACCGTTATTCAACACGTTCAGCCAGGGGTGGGGGTGCATACCTGTAATCCCAGCATGTGGGGTGTCGATCTACAAAGATGGAACATTAAGGTCATCCTCAGCTACATAGTGAGTTTGAGGCTAGCCTAGGCTACCTGAAACTCTGTCTCAAAAAACCAACTGAACAAACCAAAATACTAACTTGTGTACAATTACCCCAGATAAGGTTGAGTTGTAGTTTCTTGGGTTTTGTTTGGGGCTAAATTTCTAGCAAGCCAGTATGTTATTCCTTTGGTTCTCTCCTTTGTGACCAGTTGAAGACCATATGTCTTTTCCTAAGCAAATTTCCAGCTCTCTGTTCTACATATTTGGATTTAACAGGAGAGAACGTGTGTCTTTGACTCATCACAGGATGGACAACTGAACTGTTCAGAGCACATGAGTCCTCTGTTGTCATCAAACAACAAAGTCTTCCCAGACAGTGTCTATGGGAAAGAACCCACTCCAGGGGTCAAGACGTGGTGGTGGCTATGTCAGGACTTGATCTGTACTGCCTTGGGCTCTGGGTGCTCAGACCGAGGAGAAGTTAAGTTGGACCATGGCTTGATAAGCATCTCATCAAAATGAAAAACCAAAACCCAATGTAGAGCTAAAAATGGAAGAGTGTGAATTAGCAGAGCTTCTTACCAGGCTGTATCCTTCCTCTTTACCACCTCTCCTGCTCCTTTGGGCTCCCTTTTCCAGGAAGAGGAAAGACTTAAAGAGTAACGGAGGAGAAGAGGGAGAGCCGGCAGCAGGCAGAGGGCATGCAGGACCTGGATGGAAGGAGGTGGTAGGAACCCTGACCTTCCAGCACCAATCCCTCAACTACCTCTGCTCTGGGTTACCAAGTTCTCCTACCTTTGATCCACCACTTCTACATCCCTTCTGAGTTCCAGTCCCTCACCCTCCCCAGCCATGTGAAATATAAAAATTGTCAAGATGTAAATATCTGGGTTCTTCTGTAGAATAAAGCACCAATGAAGTACTACATGGGTTCTTCTGCTCCTTTCTGATCCCTCTGGGGAAACCAGGGGTTTGACAGAGGTGGGGTGGCTTTGAGAAGGTCAAGCTCATACTCTCCTTTTTCTGAGTTCTGGGGCATTCGGACCACAGCCAAGGAGGTTGATAATGTGGAGGAATCCAAACCAGTTTTGGTCATTAGTGCTGAAGCGTCCCTTGTGTGCATTGGGTCAGACAGAACAGTCTAACAGAGAACAGGACAGCTTAGGTTGCCTTATCTCAGAGCCTAAAGCCTATCAGCCCCAAGCCTACTACTGATACCAAGAATCAGTTTGTTTTCTTTCCTACTTTCTTCCTTCCCCAGAGCCTTGCTTTAGAGTATGATGACATTCCCAAGAAAAGCAAGAGCCCTTCCTGGGGAATGGGAAGTGATAAAAGATGGTAAAACCACGTGATCATGAGAACAAGCTGCTAGTCCTAGGGTGGTATCAGGGACAGTAACTAACAGTAACTAAGTAACAGAAAGTCTTGGTTAGTTTTTTTGCCAACTTGACACAGAACAGAGTTATCCCAGAAAAGAAACCTCAGCTGAGAAAATACTTTCATCAGATTGCCTATGGCCAAGTCTATAGAGCATTTTCTTAATTAATGATTGGTTTGGGAAGACCCAGGTAGCTTAGGGATGGTGCCACCCCTGGGCAAGTGGTCCTGAGTTTTTGTTTTGTTCCTTTAAGAATGCACGCTAAGTGAGCCATGGAGAGCTAACTACTAAGCAGTGGTCCTCCATGGTCTCTGCTTCGGTTCCTGCCTCCAGGTTCCTGCTGTAAGCCATAAGCTGAAATAAGCCTTTCCTTCCCCAAGTTAGTTTTGGTCAGTGTGTTATCACAGCAATAGGAAGCAAATTAAGACACTGGCCAGGTGCGGGAGGCTCTCCTCCTCC
>PVIH01027829.1:0-16253 GCA_004025045.1 Sigmodon hispidus | reverse complement strand
TCTGTAGATTGCTTTTGATGAAATTGCCATTTTTACTATGTTGATCCTACTTATCCAGTGTTGGTTTTGTGCATGAGAAGTTATGCACACCCCAGATTCCACACAAGAGTTTATTCAAGGGAGTTACCAAGCAGGTACCAGGTAGGGAAGTGGGGGAGGAGAAAGAGAAAAGAGACAGGTGTTCACTTCGGGGGGGGGGGCTCCTTTTAAGAGAACAGGTGGCACAGATTACGGAGCCACACCATATGGCTTGCCCTGCCAGTGCCATGTTGACTTTACCACATGGCTACTGCATACCAAAAATTTTTATCTCAGTGGGTGCCATGTTGGATTCCCTATGTGACTGCTGCTAGGAATCCTTACATCCAGGAATATGGGATATCTTTTCATTTTTTTGATATACTCTTCAATTTCTTTCTTTAATGATTTAAAGTTTTTGTGGAACAGGTCTGCTACTTCTTTGGTTAGAGTTATGCCAAGATATTTGATGCTATTTGCAGCTATTATAAAGGGTAATGTTACTCATATTTCATTCTCAGCCTTTTTATCTTTAGTGTATAGGAAGGCTATTGAATTTTGAGTTAACCTTGTATCCTGCTACATTGCTGAAGGTGTTTGTCAGCTGTAGGAGTTCCCTGGTAGAATTTTGGGGATCACTTATGCAAATGTTGTATATACAATCATATCAACTGCAAATAGAGATAGTTTGACTTCTTCCTTTCTAATTTGTATTCTCTTAATCTCCTTTTGTTTTCTTATTGCTTTAGCTAGAACTTCAAAAACTATATTGAATAGATAAGGAGAGAAAGGACAGCCTTGTCTTGTTTCTTATTTTAGCAGGATTGCTTTGAGTTTTTCTCCATTTAGTTTGATGGTGGCTGTCAGCTTGCTATATATCACTTTTATTATATTTAGGTATTTTCCCTGTATTCCTGATCACTCCAGGACTTTTATAATGAAGAAATGTTAGATTTTGTCAAAGCCTTTTTCAGCATCTAATGAGTGATCATGTTTTTTTTTTTTTTCTTTCAGTTTGTTTATATGATGGATGACAATCACAGTTTTTGATATGTTGAACTATCCCTGCATCTCTGGGATGAAGCCTGGTTGATCATGGTGGATGATTTTTTTTTTTTGATATGTTGTTGGATTTGCTTTGCCAGAATTTTATTGAGTATTTTTGCATCAATGTCCATGAGGGAGATTGGTCTATAATTTTCTTTCTTTGTTGTATCTTTGAGTGGCTTGGGTATCAGGGCTATTGTGGCCTCATAAAAAAATTCAGCAATGTTTCTTCAGTTTCTACTTTATGGAAAAGTTTGATGAGTATTGGTATTAGTTCTTCTTTGAATGTCTGGTAGAACTCTGCACTGAAACCATCTGGTCCTGAGCATTTTTTACTTTGGAGACTTTTAGTAACAGCTTTAATTTTCTTTGGGGTTATAGGTCTCTTTAGGTCTTTAATCTGCTCTTGATTTAATTTTGGTATTAATTTTGGTCCAAAAAGCTGTCCATTTCTTCTACGTTTTCCATTGTAGTGAAGTATACCAGGTCAAAGTATGACCTGATAATTCTCTGAATTTCCTGAGTGTCTGTTGTTATGTCCCCCTTTTATTTATGATTTTGTTAATTTGGATACTCTCTCTTTCTGCTTTTTGCTTAGTTTGGATAAGGATTTGTCTATCTTTTTGGCTTTCTCAAAGAATCAATTCTGTGACTCATTGATTCTTTGTATTATTCTCTTTGTTTCTATCGTATTGATTTCAGCTCTGAGTTTGATTATTTCCTGCCATCTACTCCTAGGTGAGTTTGCTTCTAGTTGTTCTAGAGCATTCAGCTATGAAGTTAGGTCTTTCTTGTAAGATTTCTCTGGGTTTTTCATATGGGCATCTAGTGCTATGAATTCTCTTCTTACTGCTTTCATTGTGTCCCATAAGTTTGGATACGTTGTGGATTCATTTTTGTTAAATTCTAGGAAAACTTTGATTTCTTTCTTCCTTTTTTTTTAAAAAAACTTTATTTATTTATTTATTTGCCTTGATGTTTTGCCTGGAACTGGAACTACAGACAGTTGTTAGCTGCCATGTGGGAATCGAACCCAGATCCTCTGGAAGTACAGACGGTGCTCTTAACCGCTGAGCCATCTCTCCAGCCCCCCTTGATTTCTTTCTTAATTTCTTCCTTGACCCAGAGGTGGTTTAGCTGAGTGATGTTTAGTTTCCATGAGTTGATAGGCTTTCTGTGATTTTTGATGTTGAGCTCTAACTTTAGGCCCTGGTAGTCTGATATGATACAAGGGATTATTTCCATCTTTTGTATCTATTGATATTTGCTTTATGACCAATTATGTGGTCAATTTTATAGAAAGTTCCATATGGTTCTGAGAAATATGTATATTCTTTTGTGTTTTGGTGGAAGCTTCTGTAAATATCTATTAAATCCATTTGCATCATAAACTATGTTAGACTCTTTATCTCTTTATTGAGTCTCTGTCTAGATGACCTATCCAAGGATGAAAGTGGGGCATTGAAGTCTCCCACTATTAGGATGTGAGAGTTGATGTGGGATTTAAGCTTTAGTGGTGTTTCTTTTACATAGATAGGTGCCCTTATATTAGGGGCATATATATTCAGGATTGGAATCTCATCTTGATCATTTTTTTCCTGAGAAATCTCTTTTAATTTATTTTAGTTTGAAGTCTACTTTGTTAGATATTAGGATGGCAACACCAGCTTGTTTCTTAGGACCATTTGATTGGAAAATCTTTTCCCAGCCCTTTACTCTGACTCTGTGTCTGTCTTTAAAGTTGAGGTGTGTTTCTTGTATGCAGGAGAAGGATGGCTTCTGTTTTTGTATCCATCTTGTTAGTGTGTATCTTTTTATAAGTGAATTAAATCCATTGATATCAAGAGATATTAATGACCACTGATTGTTATTCCCTGTTATTTTTGGTGGTAGCTTGTGTGTATTTCCTTTCTCTGGGCTTTTCTTTTGTGGGATTATTGATTGTTTGTGGTTTCATGAGTGTATCTGGGTTCCTTAAATTGGAAAATTCCCTCTAGTGCTTTCTCTAGTGTTGGATTTGTGGATAAGTATTGTTTCAATCTGCTTTGTCATGAAATGTCTTTCTTACTCCATCTATGGTGACTGTTGGTTTTGCTGAGTATAGTAGTCTGGGTTGGTAGCCCTGTTCATTTAGTGTCTTTATAAGACCAGGACCTTCTTGTTTTCATTGAATAGGCTGATGGGTCTGCCTTTATAGGTAAGTTGGCCCTTTTCCTTTGCTGTTCTTAATATTTTTTCATTGTTCTGTATGTTTTGAGCCTTGATTATTATGTGGCAAGCAGACCTTTTGGGGACATCTAATCTATTTGGTGTTCTGTAAGCTTCTTGTATCTTTATGGGCATTTCCTCCTTTAGGTTGGGAAAGTTTTCTTCTATGATTTTATTGAATACATTATCAGTGCCTTTGAGCTGGTATTCTTCTTCTTTTATTCCTGTTATTCTCAGATTTGGCCTTTTCATGGTGTCCCAAATTTCCTGAAGGTTTTGTGTTATGACTCTTTTTGTTTTAGTGTTTTCTTTGGCTGATGAATATTTCCACTATTGAGTCTTCCACTCCAGAGATTCTCTCTTCCATATCTTGAACTCTGTTGGTTATGCTTGTATCTGTAGTTCCAGCTCTTTTTTTCAGATTTTCTATTTCCACCTTTGCCTCATTTTGTGTCTTTTTTGTTGCTTCTATTTCAATTTTTAGTTCCTGTAAAGTTTCTTTCTTTTGTTGGTTTTCCTTTTCTTTGTTTCCTTTCAAGGATTTGTTCATCTCTTCCAATTTTTTTGTCTATATTTTCTTCTATCTTTTTAAAGGAATGTCTTATATCCTCTTGTAAGGCTTCAATAATCTTCATAAAGGTGTTTTTGCTGTTGTTTCCTTCTGTTTCCTCTTCATTGCTCTGTTCAGGTCTTGGTGTTGTAGAACCACCAGTTTCTTCTGGTGTTGCCTTGTTGTTCTTTATATTGTTATATGTATTCTTGCACTGTCATCTGCCCATGGTTTCAGTGGTTCACACTTAGTCAGTTCCTAGTCAGTTGTGGCTAGAGGGCTTTTGTGTCTCCTGTCTGCTCTGAGCAATGGGTTGCATGATCTCTGACTCTGCTCTGACACAGTTCTGCATTTTGAAGGTGCCTGTCTGCCTATGATGTTGCAGCTTGGCCTGGTCTCTTCTGTTAGGGGTTGTTGGGGGAGGCCCCCTCACAGCTAAAGTCTAGGACTTGTCTCCTAGCCAGAGTCTGAGATCAGAACTTTAGGTGTGATCCTGGCCCTGGAGAGGGATTCTCTGCATGGGTGACCCAAGAGCTGTGATCTGCTCTTATTCCACTCTGGATATGGGTCTTGAACATTTTCTTATCAAGAGACCTAGTGGCTTTAAAAAACTCAAGGCTTATGTTTTAGATATAAAATGAATTGACAAGTAGTGATGGCCTTGCAAATTTGCTCATGCATAGATTTTTAATTATCAATTTTTTATGTTACTAGTTTTAACATTTGAAATATTAAGTTTTTAACCATATCTATTAAAATAAACTTATAAGTCTTAAAGTGTAGAATGTTTATATAGAGCATGTCTAATATTTGACCTTAGTCAAAATGGCACTTGCCCATGTGTTTACCCTCACCGAATATGGAGGTGGAGCTTTGTGTCCAGTCTGGCTTTGATCTTAATCAAGATGGCACCTGCCCACATGGTCATGTGTTTTCCTTTCTCCCAAGACATGTAACATATAAACTCAAGCATTCAAAAATCAGTCAAAAACATAGTCTTGCAGCCACCTCAGTCACACATTTCTATCTGCATATATAGACAAATAGACTTTCTTTTAACAGAACAATAGACCAAACTTACCTTGGGAACTTTCTTGCTTTATGCACTGAGGAGAGAAGGTGTAGGTGGTAGCAGCAGCTGCTGGAGGAAGGGAGCAAATAGAAACAGGACAGAAGAATGAGACATTTTGAGCAAAAGCATGAGATGCCAGCCAGGACAAAAGCAGAAAATGAAGATAAAGACACATTCAACAGGCTAGAGCTCAGTACATGGGTCTTCCTGGCTTCTGGTGGAGGAGAGTAACAGGATAGAAATCACTGGTGAAACTGTGAAGGTCCCATGAAGTGCTGGGATATTGAGTGCCAGTAAATGGCCAGCTGGATGGATAAGGGGTATGGAACTGTATCTGATTGTAATGGCTTAAGTTGGGTGCTAGATGTGGTGGTAGGTGCATTTTCCATGAGTGAGATAAAGAAATAAGATCCAACTAGCTGAACTCTAGCATCCTAGAAGTTTAGTGAATACCAATAAGTCAACACAGGCTGGCCAGTGGGTTGTCACCCTCAAGTCCTGGGCCATGGGGTGCTGAATATGCCCCATATGTCCTCACATAGGAACAAGGATCTGAGGGCTCTGAGCCAGAGAAACATGTGGTTGCTGATTATGCCAGTGTTAGATGAAGTGACTCTTGAAAGTTCCAGGGTTCTTAGCGTGTCTCAGACTGTCAGTAGATGGGAGAAAGTGCCTAGCACAGCACCTATTTTGACCACCAAGAGCTTTAGGTGGGTTGAAGCCAAAGGGCCCCATAGCAGGTAAGAGAGACATCAGTAAGCAAAATAAATGGTGGTCACAGCAAGTGGAAGCCACACCAGGCAGGTGACACTTGGGGGAAGCAAAGAGAGAGACCAGGCAAGGACTGAGGGAAGAGAAAGAGAAGGAAGAAGCAATCTCTTGGAAAGAAAAAAGATGGGGGAAGGGTTTTCTCTTAAAAAGGACATTTTATAGAACGCCATTGTCAGGAGGCTGGGTGGCCAGGGGCAGGTCTGAATAACATTCTCTTTCCACCACTCACTCTATCCTGTCCAGCTTGGTTCTCCTGTTCTTTCTGCCAGTGATGTTGGTCCCTTCTCTGTCTGCTGTGCAAGTAAGAAGCACTAGAAAGACTTTCCTAAACAAATACATTGTTCTTGACTATTACCAGAACTGTCGTGTTGCCTTCTTATGCCTACTGATATCTACATAGGTTGCCAGTATGAACCCTTTAACACAGAGGTGATTCTTCAACAGTTCCTTATGTTGAGGGGACCTCCAAATCATAAAATTATTTTCATTGCAACTTCGTAACTAATTTTGCTACTATTATGAATCAAAATGTAAGTATCTGTGTAGTCTGATGGTATTGTGGGACTAATATGAAAGGGTCATTCAACACTCTCAAGGAGTCGAGACCCATCAGTTGAGAACTGCTGCTTTGGACTGAAGAGATGACTCAGAGGTTAAGAGAACTGCTATTTTAACACCTGATGCCCTTATTGTTGGTTTCGAGTGTGAGAACACACACACACACACACACACACACACACACACACACACACACACTACCAAGGCCACACAAGGGTTTATTTAAGTGAGTTCCCAGACAGGTACAGGAGCAGAGAAGCAGGAGAGGAGGATAGAGATACTGCAACATGGTGTTTCTTTTTAAGAGAAGGGGTGTGCATAGGTTTACGTAGTCACGTTTAGGGGCGTGCCTCTGTACGACGTGCGTCTTGCCGGAGCCATGTTGGCTTCACCACGTAGAGTGCCAAAAATACTTATACTTATTAGGCCTGCTTTCTTTGCCTCAGAGTTCGCTCAGCTTTGAACACCCCAACACGGTACACACACCTGGCATCATCTGCATCTCGGCATTAAGAACGTGCTATGTCTTCCACAGAGTTGTCCTAATGAGAAAGGGGCTTTAGTGTACCAGTGCTTATACCTACCAGTGGTTTAATACTAATGGAGGGCTAAATAATGTATTAATGATCAAATTCAGAGCAGCCACAATAAAACACATTTGTTATTAACATAATCAACTTGAAGTTGTCCCCTTAAGGAGTATAGTATTAATTTAGGAAAGTAATTTAGAAGAGGAAAATGTTTCTAGCACAACTGTTTTCTTTTTCCCTGGTACTGGGGTACAGAGCACAGCCTTGTGAATAGAGGCAACACTTTAAGCTATACTCTACCCGTTGGTTTCTGACAGGGTCTCATGTATTTCAAGCTGGCCTTGAACTCACTATTCTGCCCTTCTCCTTGGCTCCCAGAGCTCTCCTTGGCTCCCAGAGCTCTCAGCAACACCCAGGTTAACTTAATTCCTTGTTTTCAGACAAAACAGACCCAGTGAGGGTATCACCACAAATATCATAATCCTAGGGGAAATGCTGAGAAAGACTTTTTAAAATCTTAGCTCCACAGACTCAAAACAACAAGGGGTCTGTGAGGTAAAACGTGCACTGTATTTACAACCATCTCATCGGTTTTCTCTCAGATGTTGCAGTACTGCAGAAATTCCAAGTGACATCAACAAAAGACAGGTAGGCTTTCAATCCTAGGGCTGTACACTGTTATGCCCAAAGTCGCAACCCCAGAGAGACCACCAGAGACAAGGACATAGCAGAATGCAATAGCAAGGTTTATTGATGTAAATACAAGCCTTGGCAGGGAACCCAGTCCAGCTCTTGCCATAGCAAGATCAGGAGGGGCTCCCGAGGGGAACTTAACAGCCACTTTTATAGGGAAAAAAACACAATTTGGGGTTACTCTAGTGCAAGGTTGTGTGCTGACAGCTAATCTGGGGAATTTCTCCTTGAATCTGGGCCCAGGAATGATGGTGGTGTATTTTGACTAGAGCATTTGGTGGTCAGATAGCAGGGTCAGGGTGGTAAGGATTCTGCAGTCGGAACTGAGGTCATGTTGCCCCTCTGTGAACAGCAGTTTCTAGCAATAGTCTTTGGGAACTGGGTGAAAGACTCTTTCTCAGGACTCTGTCTGCTTTAGTTCTGCATAGCTTTCTCAAATGGAAGACTCCTTTTAGTCCTGGACCCCACCTGGATCATCCAGGTGTTCAGCTCATTCTCTCCTAAAACTGGGTAAGCCCCTGCCAGGAATGTGGTACTGAACTCTATTTTATCTCTATGGCTACTAGAATACAAAATGGCATTTCTTGAGCTAAGTTTACTCTCTTCATACGCAATCTTCAACTTGAGAATCTTGCACCAAAAGAACCAAGGACAGGGAAACAGGCTCTTATCTTCACCACATAGAAAACAGCATTTTAGGCCAGGTGGTAGTGGAACACACCCTTAATCCCAGGACTGGGGAAGTAGATGCAGGGGGATCTCTGTGAGTTTGAGGTCAGTTTGATTTACAAATTGAGTTCCAGGACAGCTAGGACTGTTACACAGAGAAACCCATTCTTAAAAAACCAAACCAACAAACATTTAATCTCTTGTTTTATATAACTATTGTGTGAGTTTTCCCTATAGAAGCAAACAAGAGAATTTTTTTCTTCTCTAAAGCCTAAGAAATCAACACTAAAGCCACACTAAAACTCAGACCATTTTGGAAGCTATAATTGTCCATATATGAAAGAACTGTTACTGACAAAGCAAACCAGGAAGCTGTTTTGCCAGCTGTTCACCCAACACTGAACCAAACTGCAGTTCTATAGGGCAATCAAGGCAATGCCCAAGGAAGACACTATAAGTTTAAAAGCCCCAAGTAGAATCCCCTAGAAAAGCATCTTGATTCTACTGTACAATCAAGCCAAGCAAAGCCAGGAATGCCTACCTGGAGTAAGAATGGTCATGAGCACACGAACTCATCAGTCATTCATGATAATAGAAGATAAGTCAACAGAGTACCTACACCATAATTATGTAGCTCACTTGCCTGTGAGTTCATCTAATTCAGGGAGGATGCATGGCAAGCTAAGATCTGGGGGTATATAGGTCATAAGCTCACAAATGATGACTAAATTGTTAGATTTAACAATCACAGAAGACAAGCTGAAATGAACAATACAATTGCTCCTCTGACAAGCAAGAAAATACTACTGCAGATACTCCCAAGAACAAATGTTCAACTTGGCAGCTAGCACAGACTTGACAGGGTTCAATATCAGACCTACATCACAAGCTTCCAGGTCCACAAGTCTGAGTCTGACAGATTCTTAGCCCTTTGGCTAAGGTCCAGGGTGGGTCTAAGCCCCTCAGCTGCACCAGGTATTTTGAAGGAACCATTTAAGGTTTATGAGTCATTCAAGTATTTGAGGTCTTGGACTGACAGGCTGTGTAGTTGTCCCTAAGGGCACAATAGTAAGTCTGCCATCTAGTGGACACTCTGTGCCACAAGTTCATTGACAACATTGAATTTCTGAAATAAGAAGCACTGTTAAAAAGGCATTAGCAGGGGCAGTGATTGTCTCTAAGTGCCTACCAGTATGTTAACATCGAATGAGCAAAGCATCAGAAAACACAATTTAGAGATTCTCAAATGGACAAGGAACATGCGCCAGAATATCTAGAATTTTATGAAACACATATGTAGATCTGAGGTTCCTAGAGTCTATGCTGAGGTAATAAACTAGCAAGGGAATAAGTCCTACGTATGACTCAAGTTAGATACAACCTCCACTTTATAAAGAACATTCTTCTTTCTGTAGCTCAACTATTTCCACTTTTGAAAATATTCTCTCAATAATATAACTGGAGAGACTTAGACAGTCACGATAAACCTTAAACACAAACATTTGAATGTCTGTTTACATTATTTTCCTAGAGATTCAAAGGCATATTGGAAGAGGGAAAAAACCAGAAATAGATGTAAGGACTGTTAAGGGTGCCAGAGGCTAAACATCTCATTCATCTGACATTCTGCAAGCTAGCAAACAGCAAATCAGCTGGCTGTGGTGCATAATCCCTGCAGAGCCAAGAGGATTCTGCAGTCTGCTCAAACAAGTAAAACAAAGAGGACCAGAGATGGCTTAGTGGTTGAAAGCAGCAGCTGCTCTTCCAAGGGGCCAGGCTTTATTCAGTTCTCAGGACCCACATCAGGTGGCCTACAATGTCTTGTACCTCTAGTCCTAAGTGGATCTGACACCTTCTTCTTTCACCAAAAAAAAATCCAAAGAGCAAATCCAGTACCTTGCTGAGCAGTACAAATGAAATGAATCTTCTGTTGTCACACCAGGGCAAAGTTCTTTTCCAGATTCTGATGTACTTTAAAGTTCAGAAATGTCACAGTGGGATCCTAACAGAAAATCAACTAATTCATCTCCTCACACACACTCAGGGAAATAACTCAAGAGCCCTACAACAATATCTAAATTTCTAAGCATGTGGTAGAAAACTCATTACAAAAGGAAGCCAGCCTGGAGGGTGAACAGCACTAGTGAGACAGCTGTGTGCTGAGGGTCAGGTAACTCCAGCCTTCTGCCTTGTCACTCTTGATCCATCCCCCAAGGGACTCATAATCATTCCTAACTCCTGTTCCAGGGATCCAGTGACTTCTGACCTTGAAGGGCACCAGGCATCCACATGGTATACATGTATATATGCAGACAAAACAGTTATACAAATAAAAATGTTTTTCCTTTGAGGCTTGTCATGGCTTCAAGAAGAGTATCCCTCATAGGGTCATATATTTGAATGCTATTGATGAGGGTATGTTACTACTTAGAAGGATTAGGAGGTATGTGCCCTTGTTGGAGTAGGTGTGGCCTTGTTGGAGGAAGTATGTCACTGGTGTGAGGGGGTTTTGAGGTTGCAGATGCCCAAGCCAAACCCAGAGGCTTACTTCTTACTTCCTGATGCCTGTGGATCTGGATACAGAACTCTCAATACTTCTGCCAGCAGGCCTCCATGCTCCCTGACATGACAATAATGGACTAAACCTCTGAAGCTGAAAGCCAGCCCCAATTAAGTTATTTTATAAGAGTTGCTGTGGTCATGGTATCTCTTCATAGCAATAGACAGAGCTGATGGAGAGCTTTGAAGTTAAATGTGGATGATGGCTGCAGCGCTATCTGATGTTTTTTATCTCCAATGATGAACACAAATGTCAGACTCAATGTTGTTGCAGTTCCAAGTCAGTCTTTTTTAGATGGGCTGTGTGCCACACATAGATGATTCTAGAGCTAGTTCCTACCACCACACAAGTCTGGTCTCTGGTTCCCTGTCGGACTGCATGAGGTCTGGAGGGCACCTTCTCAGACTCTCTACCCTGTCCTAAACTTATGTAAACATAGCGGGACATGGTGGAGAGGACGTGCCTGAGCAAGTGGAAGGAAGGATATACACAAATATCAAGGGCTGGGAAGTCCAGTTTCATCATTAACACACGTTTTTTCCATTATAAACCGGAAACAGGACACAGTCAGAAGAACCAGACACAGCAGAAGTCGTGGAAATGGACGCGAGCCCCAGGGGGACAGCACACATGCATGAAGCCCATTTGAGCACAGGGAAAATACTATAATTTGTAACCAACTATAGAAATGACCCCTGAAAGTATAGTCTTAGAAAAATACAGTAATTTGTAACTGGTATTGTTGGGTTGAGTTTCTTTAATGAGTTTGGTATTCTTTTTTGTCTTCTTTAAATGTTTGTTTGATTTGTAACATGCAGAGATGGAGAGATCTTTCTACTTCCTTCCCCTACTTGAACCCTTCCTTCTCCTTCTCCTCATCCTTATCATTGCGCCTTATGTGATCAATAAGATCACACAGTTTATCCACCAATGGCTAGAGGCGGTTAAAATTAACCAAATATAAGTACTCTATCAGAGACTAGCTACTCAAGAGCCTGGTTCCTCATATAACTGGTTGTCCTCTGATAAAAACCCCTCTTGTGCCCTCCATCTGACCAATGACAGGTAAGATCTCAAGTGGGCTGAGACACCTAAGATAGGTCATGGAGTAGGAGCATCCTCCCTGCATCCCCTCACCCTCCTACCCTCTGGCAAGCCTGGTATTTATACTAATATTGAAGATTAGAGAAAGTCTCCTGGGTCTACTGACATCCTAGTTCCTTGCCACAACCAATTCACAAACCCACAGGCAGGTCAATTTACCACAGTTCATCTGCTAGGGGCAAGCTCTTAGATAACAATGATTATGGAATATTCATGTCTCAAACACTGTTAAAGGAGAAGGGTCTACCTATCCCAGTGGTTCTTCACCTGTGAGTAGCAAACCCTGGGATGTTAAGGGACTCTTTCACAAGGTAGCCTAAGATCATAAAACACAGATATTTACATTATAGTAGCAAAATTACACTTATGAAAGAGCAACAAAGTAGTTTTATGGTTGGGGGTAACCACAACATATTAGAGGTATTAGAGGGTCACAGCATTAGGAAGATGGAGAACCACTTGCCTACCCACATGAAGGATCAAGTTAATGAACAAAGTCAACTCCACTTAACCTCCTGAAATCCCTTCTGAGAAGGACAAAGAGAAAATGAATAATGAGAACATATTAATTCAGTGTTAATCATATGGTTGCATGTAATCCCCTTAAAACCCTGTGAAGAGTCAGTGTTTGTTTTTACTTAAGTAAAAGTGGTAAATTTACATGAAGCAAAAACCAGCCAAGAAACTTGATCAAAGCTCACTACCCAGGGCATGCTATCAGCTCAGCAGATTCTCCTTAGTCTCCACTCTCGCTGCCCTCTAGACTACAAACCATGGTAGAAACATGCTCAGAGTGAATACCAGAGAGATGTACACTGGACTGACAGCAGCAGGGACTCTGGGGTGTTTGTAGTACGAGTTTCCTGGCCCAGAGTAGGCCCACAGTTCAGACCTGCTCACTGTCACTTATCTGGACCAAAGAAACATACAGACATTTATATTAATTATATTAATTTCATGCTGTTTGTTATAACTCTTTTCATCTTAATTCAACCCATTTCCATTAATCTGTCCTGTCATGTGGCCTGTGGCTCACCTGTGTTCCTTGGGAGTCTGGACTGATCTCTCTGTCTGACTCCACCCTCCTTCTCCTCCGATTTCCTGCCTACTGCTATGGTGCCTGATATAGGCCAAAACAGTTCCTTTCTTTAAATAAAGATATTGACAGCATACAGAAAGACATCAGGTGTGCTTAGCCAGCAGACCAGCATCTACTATTCAACACTTAGCACCAGGAAAGGACCTGAGAAATAACAGTGCAGGCAAAACAAACAAAACCAAAGTAGCCTGGCCTACTAGTTCACAGTGGACAAGAGTAGGTTCAGGGTGTCAGGCATAGCCGGGGTCCCTAAGCAGGGACCTGTATCCTCTGAATACAGCATGGTGCTGGAGAGACAGACAGACGCAGGGTGGGCCCCTATGCTGCCATCTCACACTGCTTTGAGAATGTTCCCCAGACACAGCCACTCATGTCACAGAGGCAGAGGCTGGGCTCTTCCTGTCCCTTCGTTCCTTCCGCTGTAGGCTGCCTTTGCCAGTTGGGAGAAGATCCTCTTGCTGACCTCAAACTCCTGTATCTCAGTGCTGTGCCCTTGCCAATTTATAAAAAACACTTTCATGGGTATTGCGTTTTGCCTACATGTGTATCTGTATATCACATGCATGCAGTGCCCAAGGATAAAAGAAGAGGCTGTTACATCCTCGAACTGAAGATACAGGTGGTTGGGAGCCACCATATGAATATAATTCCATCTAGGAATTGAATCCAGGTCCCTGAAAGACTATTCCTGCTCTTAATCACCGAACCAACTCTTCATAACCTCCCATGCCTCTTAAGTGGTCAGCTCTGAAGTTCACCCCTCAGCAAGAATACTCTGGAGATCCATCTGTAAGTCACAGCTCATTGTGGTACCTAGGAGTTTTTCACAAGCCTTTTCATGTAACACAAATGGCTGCTTCCTGGGGTGAATAATGTCCTATCCCTCCCAATGAATATGAGTTATAAGAGACTTAAGTGTTTTGGTCGATGACAGATCATACAACAGAGACCTCATAGGACCATACCACCTAGTGACACCTCAGTTTGTGCTGTGTACTTTATTTCTACACAATGCTATAAGCATAGTTCAGTGTGCCTCAGCCATTTGTGACACATAACTTCAGCTCAGAGTCTGACTAAAACCTAACAAAACTTGAAACAGGGCAAAGGCTGCACAATGATATGATTGATGCTCCTTCTCTCCCCTTCAGGCTGTGTGAGTAAACACCTAGGCCTGCAAGCTCTTGGCCTGTGTGCAGGGATAGTCTACAACAACCCGTCTCTTTCATCAGCTCAAGAACAGACCCTCATGTGGGCCTCCTGGATCTTCAGCACTGGGCTTGCCTAGGGTCTTTTCATTTCCCATGTTCTGTGAGCTGATGCCACTGGCCAAAGACTTTTTTGCTTCAATCAGTATACAAACTTTGGGCTCCCCCCACTCCAAATCTAAAGATGCAGCAGAACTTTCTTCCTTTATCACTTTCATAGGAACAGCCTGGAATGAGCATCCAGCACTTTCCATCCACCTGAGGATCCACATTTGGACAGGAGTGAGTGAAACGTTAGGTGTTTCCTTTCCACCATTCAGTGAGAATGTGTGACCAGTATACTTACTGGAACCACAAACAACACATAAGATAGACAGAACATGGAAATGGCTCCACATCCTTGGCCAATCCTAGGGACACTTCCACAGCCTGCCAGCTCAGCTGCAGAAAACAAGAAGCCACCTCCTCAGGGGTAAGGCAGGGGACGGGACGTTTCCTCACTTAAGAACTAACAACAATAATTACTCAGGGCAGTCAATGCCAGGAAGGAAAACATAATAGATATCAAACACCCTAAAGCTGTTTTCTTAATGACTCATTTTCTGATGCAACGTTGGAGGTTCACATGGGGCTATAGGCCATCCATAGTAGAAGAAAAGCAAAACATTAAGCAAAGACTTTTCAAACTAAAATTAAGAATGGATTTAAAATTATAAATTCTTTTTTTTTTAATAAACACTTTTATTTATTTATTTGCCTTGGTGTTTGCCTGGAACTGGAACTACAGACAGTTGTTAGCTGCCATGTGGGTGCTGGGAATCGAACCCAGGTCCTCTGGAAGAGCAGACGGTGCTCTTAACCGCTGAGCCATCTCTCCAGCCCCAAAATTATAAATTCTTTAAACATAAAATTTATGAATCTCTGTGCAGTAACTGAAAGAATACAGTTCACACAAAACCCATATTTTCCTTTAATTAATGAAAGGAGACCATTTTCCCCCTAATAACTAAGGAAACTGTACCAGTCAGTTCACAGTGTGAAGTCTGACCAGGGCTTCCATCTTAACACCTAATGAATGTTGCCGTAGACTCAAAGTTCCACCAAGATGCTTCCCAGGACACAGGCCTCACTCAGTGATGCCCAACAGAAATGTACAGCCACAATACTTATGACCAGACTACTTTTTTAATCTTCTGTAACTTGCTTACACAGATAGATACTCCAAGACTGTGTTGCCATAACCAGTTGCCAGAACAGACCAGTCTTTGTTCTTGTATCGATCCTGAAGATCTTTGTGAGGTTTTGCCTAGGAAGTTCATGGTGTAAAGCTGTTGCTACTTGTTTTCTTTAGTTTCAGCCTGGATAATTAGTTCAGGGCTTTAAAAACAATAGCTCAGACAGAGGCAAACCCACAAACTCTATGCACAGTCTCGCTCTTCTGAGTGGCTCCCGGGTTTTCTGTGCTGGTGCCCTCCCTACCACCACTTCTCAAAGCAAATATGGTCCTTGGGAACATGGCTGTTTTCCAGTTGCTTAGAGAAAAAGTCAGTCATCAGAGGCGGGCCGCAGATATAAAACAGAGTCTCTGCTGAAATGTGGTCACTTATCTCCTTCTCTGTTATTCTTCCTTCTATAAAAACAGAACAAAACAAAAAACAATAAACATCAATTAGGCTACGAATGTTGGTATCCTAACCTACCACACTGATGGCAGTGTCCTCCTGCAGAACTGTGCACCCGACCCATCACAGTGTCCTCCTGCAGCACTGTGCACCCGACCCATCACAGTGTCCTCCTGCAGCACTGTGCACCTGACCCATCACAGTGTCCTCTTGCAGCACTGTGCACCTGACCCATCACAGTGTCCACCTGCAGCACTGTGCACCCGACCCATCACAGTGTCCTCCCGCAGCACTGTGTACCCATCACAGTGTCCACCTGCAGAACTGTGCACCTGACCCATCACAGTGTCCTCCTGCAGAACTGTGCACCCGACCCATCACAGTGTCCACCTGCAGCACTGTGTACCTGACCCATCACAGTGTCCACCTGCAGAACTGTGCACATGACCCATCACAGTGTCCTCCTGCAGCACTGTGTACCTGACCCATCACAGTGTCCTCCTACAGCACTGTGCACCCATCACAGTGTCCTCCTGCAGAACTG
>PVIH01027828.1:0-16254 GCA_004025045.1 Sigmodon hispidus | reverse complement strand
GGGAGGGGATGGGGAGTTGCAGAGGAAAAAAAAAAAGTGACCAGATGGGTTGGGAGGGGGAAGAGACCTTGAATAAGGATATACAGGGATGGAAAAAAAAATTCAGAGGGAAAGATGAACACAAAGAAAATATAGGTGTAGCAATCTTATTTGTATGTCTACCCTTGATAAGCCATGCTTATCATTCTTATCCTCTATACAGTTATTGTTAACTCTTCCACATTTTAAATTCTTTTTACTGTGTTTTTTTTTAATAAATACAAAATAAAGAAAAAAAAAACTGAAATTTCATCATAGACAACTCTGGGAGCTTGACTCCTATTGTGATCATGGTCAATGGCTCCACTGTCCTAAGCGAAAGCTATAAAATTGCTAACAGTAGCCCTGACAGATAAATTATCAGACTGTTAAGATGAGATCAAATCATCTCCAAGATTGAATCATAATTCAGAATTTGTTATTCCTTAGAGTAATATATTTAGAAGTGATTATAATCCTTGCTTGGGAATGAGTCAATTTCTTACCATTTTTCTGCATTTAAACAAATTGAAGATAAATGTCTTAGTTATCTACTGCTGTGTAACAAACTATTTCAACTCTTGGAGGAAATCAGCAACTATCCTTTTAGGCTGGAATATTCTGTGAGACAGAAATGCAAATGATCTTTCCATCCTCACAGTGTCTGAGTCCTTATTAGGAAAAGCTGGGAACTGGATGACAAATGTGTCCTGACAGGATGCCTCCCAGCATGGTCTCATCCAGGAAGAGACACTTGAGTGCCTACATTTGTGCTTCTTTCCCAGTGGCACGCAATTCTTGGTGTCCCAAAAATATATTTCATGAGATCAAAGTAGAGCCATCAGCAGGGTTTATCACCTTCAGTTAAGGGTCCCACAGCATCACTTGAACATGTTTCATGGCTGAAGCAAATTTCTACAGCCATCTGGGCTTGGCTGGGAGAGGATTTGTACACTCTGTCTTTTGATAGAGTGACAAGGCTCCATTATAGAAGATCCTGTGTGCAGGAGATTGTGTTGTGGTCATTTGGGGATAATGTGGCCTGCCACGTGGAATAAATCACCCTCTTGCCATTGCTTCCTGTGCCATTGTGCCATTTGGAAGGAACAAGCCCCCCAGCAGATGAAAATTACTGTCTTAAGCATTCTGCTGAAGATTATTTCAATAAGAAGATACCTCATCAGAGCCCATTCTCTCTAGAAGAACACCTAACCCAGTCATGACATTAGAATGAGGAAATTGGACCTGCCAGGAGTGGATGCTGAGCTGATCCACCTTGGGACTTCTTGCCCTTTTTGGGGAGCAGATTGGGGGATCTGGAGAAGGGAGGCTGAAGTCAGACAGGGAGGGATTGGGAGGGTGAAGGTAGGAGGAGCAAGGGGATACATGGAGAAAAAGGACTTTATTTTCTAAAAAACATTTTAAAAAGATACCTCTTTCTGTATTGATTGGTATAAGAGAAAGAAGAAAGCAGAAATTTTTAGTCACATAGATGTTCTTTTAAAAGAGATTTTTTGAAATCTCTCTAAATATTTTCGTATGTAAATATTTTATCAAACATGAGTTAATTTCCAAATGTGGATTAATAGAAACATTAATTTTAATTTTCTATATCATAGATAATTTTTAGCTTTCTAAATTACTGTTCATAAATACCCATTTTTCATGTACTTTGAAAACCAGATTGGAACAGTAACAAGCATGATGCTATTGCTTGTTATGCTATCATACTTAAAAAAAAAAACAAACATAAAAGTTACATAAAATGAAATTCAAAGACCCTAAAACTGGATTTCAATTTACAGTGATTTGATTTGTAGTTGTTCAAGTTCATAATTGTGTAAGAGCAGCGCGGATTCAATAGACACCATACTTCAACGTTTTGAATTTTGAGCATTTTCTTGCTACTGATACATAGTCTGGCGCTGAAAAAGAAAGCCAGCAGCAGCTGCCAATCAGCCTTGCAATCCAGGTGAACAACTGATGCTTTATCGGGCAGCAGAATGCTAAACTATGGTCTTTTGTTTTGTTAATCATATTGTATTAAGTGTATTTTCAAGTTAGGGTAATTTTGGTGGCTTCATTGGGAAATAACATCTATTGTATACAGAGGGACACCTGCTTATGATTTGGTTAGTCTGGACAATGAATGCACAACACTTAAGATAGGGGATGTTCCATAACACTGAAAGTGCTCTATGGACAATAAACAATCATTTTTATTGTTCTGCCATCACTATTGTTCTGCCATCTGCCCACTCTAGTGATACCAACCTCTCAAATGCAACATTGCTTGACTTCAATCACTATGTACTAATTTCATCTGTTTTGATAGCACAAACCACTCTTGGTCAACTCTTTTGTTCACCATAGAGGCCATGGCACTCATGCCTGTAGTCATGGAGATCAGTATGTCAGTACTCTTATTGTTTGGTAATATTCAATGAGAATCATGACTAGCTTAACCATGCTCCCTTATATTTATTTTCCTATTATTTTATTCCCGATTTTTTTCTTGTTCCCTGAATATACAATATCTCTTTCTCTATTATTTTGTCCATTTTGGAGAAGATTCTTTAGTCCTTCTATGTTGGATAATTTGTTAATGACAATTTTTCTTGACTTTTTGTGTGAGAAAGTCTAATTCTTCATTATTTCTGGGCCATCTACTGGATTTAGGGCTGTAGTTCATCAATTCTCTTCTTTAAGTCACTTAGAGCATATCTTGACATATTCCCCTTTTCCTCCAAAGTGTGTGATAAAGAATCCACTATCATTCGAATTGTGTTTCTTCTTATTTTGTTTTTACGTCATTGCCCAACCCCCAATATAGTTAGGCCCAGTGTCTTCAAGCTTGCATTCCAGATGATTTTTGTCTTGCATTTGTTTTGTTTTGTGTTTTGTTGGATGTATGTTTTTTTAGGGTAGGCTTTACTGTGGCATTCCAGCTGGCTTTAAACTCCTGAGTTCAAGTGATTTTGTTGCCCCCATCTCCTGAGTAGTCTAAAATATAGACATGTGATATTTGGTCTGTCTTTATATTTGAAATGAAACAGATGGCTGCTACTTTTGGACTCATTTTTTAATCTTACGTTGTTTCTGTGTTGAATCTGTTGACTGTCTAATCTAAGTTGAAATTTTACTGGATCCTGGTACAATGAGTGATTTTCTATCATATTTCATAGATAATAAGCCTCTGGATTTTAGCTAACCTTGTCTGTGCAGGTCTCCAACAAGGCATTCCTCCAGAGGGAAAGAGAACACTGTATACCTCACTAGCTTATTCAGTTGAAAATTCAGGGATGGAAGGTCTCTTGCTCCTTCTGCGAAGAAATGGAGTTGCATGCTTTCTGCTGGATCTTAGATGATTCATTCCAAATGAGAGGGAGTAGGCATCCTTACCTCCTAGTCACTTTACAGTAAGTCTCTCACCTCAAGCAATGGTAAGGATGCTGGTTACATTGAATTTTCCAACCTTGTATAAATGTGAACTCCAAAACTTACAGAGCACTGGAAAAGGGCCTCTTCATGCTTTCATGGGAAAAAGTCCTGGTTCCCTGAGATAGTCTACTGAAACCCCTAGGATAGGAAGTGCCTTGTTGTGGTGATAATGAAGGTTTCTATTCTCTTCAAGTCTTGTGTGGCAAGGAAGAGACTTTGGCTTCCTTTTTGGTATTTAATGGAATAGAAGATTTGTCTTTATGTTTTGCTGGATTTCCCATTTTTTGGCTTTTAAGGAGAGAACAGGTCATTCATGGCTTTTTGATGAGAGGTTCTTGTCTTCCCTGGGCATTTTAGATTCATTGGCTGCATTACCACTGAGTTATGTAAAGCAAAAAGACAAACATCTCACCATGTTATGTCTAAGGCCTACCTTAGACTTTCTCTCTACCTTTTACAGTCTTTTTATATTGTTTAATGTACAGTTCCAGGGTTTTCTGCCATGTTTAGTAAGAAAGGTAGGGTGAAGTCCACCTGTGTAGTTGTCTACTTCATGATAGATACATTCAAAGAATTATAATAATCTCAGTAATAAATTGTGTCTACTACATGGCTAACACTCAGAGATGGCAAGTGTATTCATTTTAAGGTCCCAGCATATCTGAATGTCTAATGATCCTTTATAGAACAGCTGTTACAGGTTTGAAGGAGGGATAGAGATGGAGTGATAATCTAACCTTTTAGCTATAAAATGCGGGAAACCATTCAGATTTGTTAATATCTCTATGGAGGTATATATTCTTGGCCATGAACTCATGAAGGCATGGATATTTGTAAATATCCAGGAACCTCCCCCTGCCCCCATTTTCACACTGACAAAGGCAAACAAGCCTAAGAACGAAACACTGTGCAAATTGTCCTTAAAAAGGTTCGAGGAAGGGATCCTCTTTATTTCCTAAGAAAATGGTAATTTGGACCTCTTAACTGTTTTGACCTAGCCTTTCCTCATAACAAGAAGGCTCTACTAAGGGACAGTTTGTTTATAAAACACAACATAGAGCTTTTTATAGTGACTCTAAAATTCTATTTCTGATGAAAGCCCTGTGATCATCCAGCATAATACCATCTAACAGTCCCAGATCTCCTGATAGACTTAATGTGTTTTCAAAGCATCACCATCATGAACAATATCTGTCTCTTGGAACAACAGAGCACATGCTCTGCTGGACCTTTTCAGTTGTAATATAATCTTGTAATATGCTTATAGGTTGTATGTTAATAAACAATTTCATCTGTACATGTAGTCTTTTACCAAGCATGAATTTAGTACTTTGTTGTTTAATGTCCTAGCTTGCCCAAACACTGTTTTTCTCTTCCCTTCCTTTCTTATTCTGTTCTTGGTTTATTAGAAGACTATGTCTCTGTATCTCTCTCTCTCTCTCTCTCTCTCTCTCTCTCTCTCTCTCTCTCTGTCTCTCTCTCTCTCTCTCTCTCTCTCTGTGTGTGTGTGTGTGTGTGTGTGTGTGTGTGTGTACGCACATACTTACTATTCATAGGTTTTGGTATATTCAAACTTCACACTGATACCACTGATACTATTGCTATCACATTCCAGAATATTTCATCTCTTAAAGATAAAGTATGCTCCTTAGCAGTTATTCTACATTCCTTTCCTCTTATTCAGGCTATTTATTAGACTATCTTCTATGCTTGTAGATATTTCTATTCTAGACTTGTTATGTAACTATCTTCATATAACATGGACTTTTGTCTGTTTTTTCTCACTTAGCTTAATGTACTTGAGAAGTTTCTATGTGGGGTTATATTTCATAGAAATATAGTTTATGTAGTTTATTCTTTGTTATGGTAGAAGAAAATATTGCATAGACATTTGATGGGTTTATTGATGGGTCACTGTAGTGTAGCTGCTTCTTGGCTATCATCAATAAAGTGGCTATATATACTTTGACACAGATACAGTAATATATTGCATATTTAATAGAAATCAGCCTATAATATCATAGAACAGACCAACCATCAAGCCATCATGGTCAGAGAGTAGTGACCTACAATTTAATCCCATCACTGAAGATGACAAAATGTATTTCTGTGAGTAGCTCACACCTTTAATTCTAACTCTAGGATTATGATACAAAGTTGAACCAGAAGTGAAACAGCTGGACAGGAAAGATATATATAAGGCAAAGATATATAAGAAAGGAGGAAGCAGAAATTTAAGCATTCTGGCAGAAGAGACCAGTCAGGCTGAGGGCCCTTGAAGACAGCATTTACCCTGTACAACCTGACAAGGTGGTGGGCTGAAAATTGACTGTGGTCTGTTTCTTTTCTCTGATACATACATATATATATATATATATATATATATATATATATATATATCACCACACAAAGACTTTTGTAGTGAGAATACATTATAATTTGACTTCAACAACTCCCAAGAGTAGAACTGCTGAGTCATACAAAAATCCAGTGTTGTTTAACACTTTGAGAAGTTAACTGCTTTCCAAAGTGCTGTTTTCCTAGCTCACACCTATGATTGTGAACCTTTGTAATTATACCCATCTAAGTGGGTATGGAGTGGTACCACATTGCAGATTAAATTTGCATTTTCCTAATGACTAGAGATGTTGAATATTCTTTTATTTCCTTATGGACAATCTGTTTTTTTCAGTCACTTAATCTTACCTTTCTTCTAAATGTATTCAAAGTCAAATTATAGGTTTAGCTTATTCCATTTGGGTCTGCTGGTTCTTTGGCTTTGTTAGGAAATATGTTTTAATTATCTTTCTTCTCACAATTAGTGCTCACACACATCTTAATCTTATAATTTAAATGATTTCAATCAATCTCTCAATTAGTGTCATTACTGTTCCATTGACATTTAATCTAGAATAAGCGCTTCCTAC
Source organism: Sigmodon hispidus (assembly GCA_004025045.1). Classification (NCBI taxonomy): domain Eukaryota; kingdom Metazoa; phylum Chordata; class Mammalia; order Rodentia; family Cricetidae; genus Sigmodon; species Sigmodon hispidus. The sequence goes on along the minus strand of PVIH01027828.1, from coordinate 9,868 downwards.
TGCAATATTTACCTAAACTGTGATTATATTTGAAGCCCTGTTCTATAATTCATAATGTCTAAAGTAGAAGTTTGATAAATTTTTCTTCTGTCAAGTTTTCCTTACTTATGGAAACATTTATAACTATAGATTATAATTAGCAAATGTGACAAGAGTATGGCAGGCTAAGGAAGGCTGCACATATAAACAAAACACCTGCTAAAATAATAAGTATGAACTGACCCTTGCTAGGGCATATTTGGTATTAGAATCTAGTGGGGAAAAAAGTCAAGGCCAGAACATGTGATACCAAATAAACAACGACCTAATAGGTTGTTGGTATGATTTTGCTATGAGAGCAATAGGCTATCATTGCTGGTGTGCACTGCTATTTTCTTTTCTTTTCTTTTCTTTTTTTTTTTTTGAACATTACTAAAATGTCTTTATTAGTTTTGAGAGGAGGTATGGTAGCAGTATGTTTTTTTTCTTCTTTATTTATTTTGTATTTATAAAAAAACAGTAAAATGAATTTAAAATGCTGAAAAGTTAACAATAACTATAAAGGAGATAAAATCATAAGCATGACTTATCAAGGGTGATAATGCAAATAAGATTGCTACACATATATTTACTTTGTGTTCAGCTTTCCCTCTGAATTTTTTTTTCCATCCCTGTATATCCTTATTCAAGGTCTCTTCCCCCTCCCACCACATCAGGCCATTTTTCTTCTCCGCAACTCCCCATCCCCTCCCTGGGCAGGGAACAGACAGTCCTATGGTCCCACTGACCCAATAATGCTTGGATCAGTCTCCACTCCTGGCCAAATCCAGTTTTGTTCTCCCTCCCTCAAGAGTGAGTCAGGTGTTCCTATAGCTGGAGTGGGGTTTGAAGGGTCAGTCCAGGGTGTTTTTGCTTCCAAGCTGTTCAGTGGTTGTGGTTTGCCACTTGGGCATGCTTGGCTTTTTTTCTTGTTTGTTTGTTTAGAGACCACTAATGAGTGAGTACGTCCCCTGCTTATCTTTCTGAGATTGTGATACCTCGCTCAGGAGGATATTCTCCAAATCCATCCATTTGCCTGCGAATTTCAGGATATCATTTTTTCTTACTGCTGAGTAGTATTCCATTGTGTAGATGTACCACAGTTTGTTAATCCATTCTTCAGTTGAGGCACATCTAGGTTGTTTCCAGGTTATTGCTATTACAAATAATGCTGCTATGAACATAGTTGAGCTAATACCTTTGGAGTGGTGCACTGCTATTTTCAACATGAAGTTCCAGACCAACATCAAAGGGAATCACTGGGAATCTCTTAGAGATGAAAGGTTTTCATCAGTATTCCTAGTCTTGCCCCTCCCAGATTACCTGAACCAGAAACTCTTTGATTTGTGATCCAGGAACTCTTTAACTAAGAACTGTGACTACACTTAGGCTTAAAACTTAACATTTCATTTTTCTGAAGGAGTGTCTAAGGAGAAAGGGAAGCATAGCAGGATATAGTGATTAATTATGATTGCCAACATCACTGAATATAGAATCACCTGTGAAGGTATTGTTTAGTGATTTAACTGAGGAAAGACATACTCTGAATGTGGGTAGCACTGGCCTATGGGTTGAGCCCTACACTGATTATAAAAGAGAAAACAATGAGAGTGCCAGCATGCTCCAGTCTCTGCTTTTTACTTGCAGATGCAGAGTGACTAGCCACCTTAAGGTACCACCACCATGCCCTCCTGTCCCTGAGCCAAAACCCTCCTTCCTCCCTTAGGTTGCATTTATCAGATGTTATATTGCAGCAGCAAGAAAAGTAACAGATGTACAAGAGTTAGGATCTCATGAGGAAAATCATGAGTCAGGAGTCATAACTAAACATTGCAAACTAAGTAGGGGTCATTCTGCAAAACAGCATTAAATTAGCCAAGACATGACTGGGTATGCCTGAGTACTTCTTGTTGTGATAGGAAGTGGGATCAAAAATTCAAAAGATGATTATTCTGGACCAAGGTTTAGGTAGAAATAAATTTTCCTAACAGCAGTCTGAGGGCATACTAGAAGATGTTATAGTATCCAACTGTGGTTGGAAAGAAGTTACATTTTCCTCATTGGGCTTAAATGACTCAGGAAGTAAAAGAAATTAGTGTAATTCTAAAGACAATAATTGGCTCCATTAGAAACATGGGCTGTACTTTTTGCTTTGTTGGTTATGGTAGTCCGTTAGCAATAGACAGAAAGTGGATTTTCTCACCAAAGTGCCACCTTCAGAAGCCAAGATTCTGAAGGAGATAGAGTTCACTTTGCGACAAAATATAAAAGTAAAACCCATGAAAGTGAAGGGAGGCCCAGGCCTTGACCTGAGAGAAATTGAGGTGTGCTAAGGCCCGGACCTGGGACAGACTAAGTGGGCAATCACTCATTTATTTCAAACTCTTCCTCTGAAAAAGTTCTTTTACACAAATCATCAAGTCTTTCATAAAGAAAAATCAGGCAGATGTATAGAAAATCATCTGAGAGAAGCCATCTATCAGCTTTTATTGCATTGCATTAAGAAGCCATGTTTATCAGAGACTGCAAATGAACCAGCTACATTTATCAGAAGGAAAATTCTCTTTGTATCTCAAGCTCATTCCTAGGACAATTTTCCTTCAATCCTCTGGCCTCTATGCTTCCACCAAGCTCTTCCTTCCTATCCAAAGAAATATTTGTAAAGTGTGACAGAAATCTGAAAAGGATCAAAAACAGTTTCTTCTTTGGCCATATCCAGGAACATGGTAACTTTAAGTTTTGCCATTTAGAGTAGTTTTATAATGATATCTAAACAACTAATAAGCTCAGGCTTTCTAGAACCTGAAAACTAAATGAGGGAAGTCAGATGTTATATCCATTGATTTCCAGTCCATAGTGACATTCTTTTTATACAAGAAATATTCCTATTATTTCATGTATGAGTTATTTGCCTGCATGTGTGTATGTGCACAGCACTCATGACTGGTGCCTATGGTAGTCAGAAGAGGGCATCATATCCTTGGGAATGATGTCATGCATGGCTTGAGCCATCATGTAGGTACTGGCAATGAAACCCAGGTCCTTTGTAAGAGCAGCATGTGCTGTTAATTGCTGAGTAGCCTCTCCAGATCCAATGGTCAGATTCTTACAGAGGTGACATTAGAGGAGGGACATTGATGTGAAATTCAGTTGTTTTCATATTTATTTGTTCATCTTTCCTTCATAAGAACATTGAGAAGCAAGAAAGCACATGTTTTATTTAATCCCGTGCAAGCGCTGACATTATTTTATCAATACAATCACCTTTGGCAATTCCACTAGAAAGGTTAATCATGTTGTTCTGCAAGATCTTTCCTGTAGCAGTCAAAGCTACCCTCACTGCTCACTAATTGTATTAAGGGTTTGGCTGCTCAGAACAAACTAAGCTGTAAAACTGATAAAAGTCTATCAGGATGTATTGCTGATATTGTCTGCTATGTATCCAAACATAGAAAATTAGAAACTTTGAGAAATCACTGAGTTCCTTCACTCCTTTTTTGATTTAGAATGTCTCTGGGCACCTAGGCTGCTTAAAATTATATATATCTCATGTTTAATGTAAAAAAAAATTTAAAGTCTTTTGTTTCAAGCAATTTGAATGGAATTTGGGATTTTTAATCAATACATTAAGTCAATTAAGCATCTATAAACAAACTCTCAAGTTGAAATATACCCTTAAATCCTACAACATTCATAACAATGGAACACGACTTATGTCTGAGCTGGAAGGAAGTTGTCATACTTTCTCAGAGAAGCACTGTATGGTAGACAGGGTGATGTGAATGCATGTGCTCAGAATTCTGAAAATATTGAGTGTGTCCTCCACTTAACATTCTCTCTCTCTCTTTCTCTCTCTCTCTCTCTGGTATGTACACAAACATTTTAAACTATATTTTGTATGTTTTATCATGTTTGAAACATAAGATATCTTTCAAGATTATAAGTGTTGTGGAAATTGTAAGCAATAGGATGAAAATTCCTTGTTAAAATATAATTCACTCTAAAATTACAATAGCGATTTTTCTTACTTCAGACACTCTGCCAGGGAGTTATTTGTTTTCATGACAAATAATAATTTTATAAAAATATAGAGAATTTAATCAGGCTATATATAAATATTTAAGAAAAATGCCAATATATACATTATGTTAATTAACATCAAGTAAGTAATAGTCATTATTAAGACTTATCTTTGGCATTAGTATATAATGAGCATGCAGAAAAAAATTGTAGAAACATGGAAGCTGTAGTCACAGGAAGGGAAAGAACAACTGGGTAATAGAAATTCTTGGAAACTAAAAACAAAATTTTCATATAAAATGAAGCATAAAAGACAAGAAACATTTGAAAACAAGTCAAGAAAATATTATAAAATGCACTGAAGAACAAGTATTTATGAGATAAAAGAGTTGAGGTTTGTTCCCAAGGACATAAGCTTATCCATTAGGGATTCTAGAAAGATGTGTAGTTGTGTTCTAGTTACAGTGTAGCCCACACTCTTCTCCCATTGCACACAGAAAACTGTTCTCTCTGTTCTGGCCTGAGGATGAACTCATTACCTGCCCACCAGTTTATTTCTACTACCATAGCAACTTGACCCCAATCAACTGCAGAAGCTTGTATATTAACAGGAAGTCCCAGGGTTACTGCTCAGACCATCAAAGTACAAAACACATGTTCAAAAGTTTATTTATAATATTAGCAAAAAGCATTATAGAGAAAATGAAAGGATAGTAATAGATTCATAACAAGAATGGTATCTAGGTCTACTTTGGGTTGCCATCATCAATCAAGACAACAGGTTTGTTTGGATCATAATTCTGGTGGCAAGAGTGTTTAAATAGTTTGGTAAATTCTACTTGAGTTATAATATGCCAGAAAGTGAAACAGTCCATATCCAGAGTCAAGCTTAGGAAAGAATAAATGCATAGATCCTTATGTTTTTGCCAGCCTGCTGCTGGCCATCTTTATTCTTAGACAATTCAGAACTCAGACAACAAAATGGTGGTACTCACATTTGCAGTGGGTCTGCCAATTTTCAGGATGGCTCTTCCCAACCCTATTAATTGTGGAAACAATCCCTTCAGGCCAATCTGATACAGACAATTTGGCACTAGGACTCTCTGGACAGGCAATTCTAGTCTGTGTCATGTTGGCTGTCAGGAGCAAGCAACACTATCAGTATGCTATAAAACAATATAGCACCATGAATTGAAAATAGACAGCCAACATTTGAAAATGTATAGACTTGGAAAATTCCCAGACACAGACACACAGTGCTGCTAAGAGAATTAACCAAGGTATCTGGCCACAACAATAGTAAGGAGAGACTGAGAAGAAGAGTATGGATGCAAGAACAGTGAGGAACAAAGAAACAGGAAAAATGTGAAATCTGAGCCCACTTGATGAGCATTTAAAGGCATGAATGTAATGAAATACATAAAATACATTAGATTATATAGCAATCCCAGCTAGACATATTATGAACATAGAATTTTAGGAGGGTTAGTAATGATAAAGTCAGTGCTCATCTAATCCTGCATGCTGGGTACTGTGCTTGCTATTTATACATGTAATCCATCATTTATTTCTATAGTAAACCTGGCAATTAGAGTGTTCTTCCCCTAACAGTTTAGGATACTGAGTTGCCATGCAATTACATCATGAAAGATTGCATGCTGAAGTTGTGGTCCATCAGTTAAAAGTGCATACTGCTCTTGCAAAGGACCTGTGTTTAGTTCCCAGGTTCATGTGTAGTAGTTTATTACCACTTGCAACTGCAGCTCCAAGAGATTTGTCTCCTCTGATATACTCAGACACCTATACTTAAATAATCTCTCTCTCTTTCACTCTCTCTCTGTGACACACTGACACACACGCAATAACTTCATGTGTGTGGTTATTTTGTCTCCTTGTGTATCTGTGATCCATGTTCATACCTGGTGCCATAGAGGCCAGAAGATAGCATCAGATCACTTGGCACTAGACTTACAGCTGTGGATGCTGCAAATTAAATCTAGATCCTCTAGGAGAATAGCAGTGTTCTTAACTACTAATGTATCTCTCCATTCTCAAGAATAAATAACTTTTAAAAACAACATTAAGGCTTGTTGCTTTGCCAATTTTTGATATCATATTGACAGTTTTTCCTTTATAGATGGTTTTCTACAACATAAATTTCTTTCTTCTTGTACTATATATACTTCTTCTCTAACAGAACTATTTTTTTTACCATATTCCTTTTTAGCCATCCTATGACATCTCAGCCATGGCCCTTCTTTCTTTCCATCTCCTCTTTTGTAGTTTACCTTTAAGGAGCTGGTAAGCTCTCAGGAAGCCTAGCAAGCATGACAATTTGGGTAGCAGCCAGCATTCCATTTTTCTAATTCCCTGATTCCCTTTGTTCCAGAGTCAGTTTCCTTTGGAGTCAATTTTGACATCTCTCTCTCTTTTCTCCTATTCACCCTCTAAAATTGCCATCAAAGTTTTTCTGCTTCTTTTTAGCAACCTAGAGTGGTCTATCCTTTTTCATAGCTGGCTATCTTCCTTTTGTAGTTAGCAACTCATTTTACATAGAATGGGACATGAGGCAACAGTAAAATGCCATGATTATTCTGTGAATTAATGAGCCCAAGAGATCTTTGCTAACTTACTTCACAATATCTTGTAGAATCCAAACTTTAGTATCTATTCCTGTCCTGCTTCACCCCACAAAAATCAAGTGGCATCATTGCAATAATCACAGTCTTTCATGCTTATATCCTTGAAAACTCTGTAAAAAGTATTCCTTCACCAAGAAATAGGAAGGTAGAAGTATCATGACCACCATCTTGCAGAAGAAAGAGACATCCCTTCAAATGCTGAAGGTTGCATGTAAACCAGTTGCATTGAATTAAAATAACTTTACTAAACCATATACAAATAAAATTAGAGAAAGATTTTACATTTTCTTGAGCCATAACAGAGGTTGGTTATAGTGATGGACCTCAAACAGTAAAGCAGGATTTGAAGAGCCAGAAACTCAGTGTATTGGGCTTCCTTTCCATTCATAGTGTAGTGTGTTCTGAGTAACTCTGAAATGAGTTAAAACATGAAAACAGCTTTGCAAAATATGAATGATGGCCCGTCTGGATGTGAGCTAGAAAAATACTATTATATTATCATAGCCTACAATGGTAAATGACAAATGCTACTCTTAATAAATCTAATTCATCTGGTTTTCCTTTCATGATTAAAAAAAAACAACAAAGAAAAAAAACAGTATTTCTTTGGGTGTTGGAGTTGGGTAAAGTCATTTCCTGAATCCCCTTTGCATTTGAAAGATAAAGTCATATTTAACTGTGAGATCTATCTAGTGTCCAGTCCACAATACTCATCAAAGTGCTTCTGGGTGAAATGAGTTTGTTTTTTCTGAGAGGTAGATGGGATTTTATACAGATCTGGAGTCTCAAAACAAAACGAGCTTGCTCCTGTTCTTGTTTCACCTCTTGTGAAAATGTCTAATGAAATTACCTTAAATATTATATCATTCTCACCCCACCCACACATCAATCATATTGTTTAATTTGTATAAGTTGAATTCATGAATAATGCAACTTCCCAGTACCAAATTTTCACACATTCTTTCTTTTAGAAGGCATTTCTATGGTGATATTCTAAGTATTCTGTTCTGTGTTTCTAAATAAAGATGTTCCTCAAGATCATGGGTGAGGTAGGCCATGTATAGAGCTGTGCACACACAGATGCAGTACAGATGTTAAATTTATAGATACTGTACTGTTCTGGGCTGACTTGTGCATTGAATAGTCTCAGAAAGATTCCAGCTCAGATTCATTTTGAAGGAGATATAAGTTTCTTATATTCAAATGTCCCTGTTTCCTCCCCCACTTCAAAGAAATGTGTATGATGCTTCTTTTAATACTTTGAAACAACATATAGAAAGTCACAGTCCATTTTATGGCTCAAAAAAAAAAAAAACCCAAAGTCATTCTCTAAAACAAAGGAAATGTATTCTAACAGAAGCCATATGTAAATGAAGGAAATGTCACTTTTAGAAAATGTGATTATTTAATTATCTTCTGCAAAGCAAGATAAAGGAGTCACATTCTTTTTGGCTTCATTGTCTTTTAAAGAAGTTCATGGAAAAATTCATGTAGGTCTTGTTATCATACAATTCTGTTGGAGTCTTTATTTTTGCAAGCACCCACAGTATAGTTGTAGAAAATACCTTACTGGCTTTGGGTGACTGAAGAATCAGTTCCTTGGTTCTGCAGAACTTAAAGTTGAACAATCAGAACCAGCATAGCTGGATTCCATTGCTTGCCCAGGCTAAGACAATTCATCCTACCTCATTGTTTTCTCTCATCCACTGCATCACCTCTGATTAGACAGATAACAATTGGATGAACTTTTATTTAATCATCCACAGATTCCCTAATTATCCATTAAGAAAGTGTTCCCATAGAGTTCTTGGCCTTGTGGATAACACAGACACAGATTTGTCATGTACCCTGCAGAGTAAGCATGGCAATACCACAGCAAGATAGGAGATATAGAAGCAGAATGCCTTAGATACAATCTAATGGTATATGAAGTTGTATCTGGTTGCCTCCAATGACAGTCAGTACTTGTAATAATTGGGAGAAATGTCATACTATTTGAAGAAATAGTCTTTGAAGCCAGTCTTTAAAGAAATGTAAAACAAAATAGTAGTAGTAGTAGTAATCATCAACTACGTGTTATCAGAAGGCAAAAGAAGAAAGGTAGTTAAAAATTATTTCTTATGATAGGATCCTGGCACCCCTCTTCAGTGAACTGAAATCTTTCTTAGGTCTCATGGAAATGGAGGAGTATTCAAAGACAAGAAGTAGTTATTGACAGGATACTCCAATTTTCAGGATATTTCTAGGACCCGAAAAAAAAAAAAATCATCCACATGGTGAGAATGAACGGGATACATGCTTCATAATCTTGACAAACCAGTCATGGTTTCAAAAAGAGAAAAGAGGATTACTACAACTCCAGAACCAGCCTAGGCAACAAAGCAGTTTCGATGCCAAGCTTGGTTATGGTTCCCAAGTGCCAGATCCCAGTGACGTGTCTTTGTTAATAAGAAGCAGAATCCAGGGGTTAGTGAAGGATTGCAGAAGATTTTTGTCATCGGGATTTTAAGTACACATTGAGGGCCTCAGGGAAAGCCTGTATGGCTCACATACACCCATCAAAACGTGTCTGCTCTAGCCTAGTCTCTGTGTTCAGAATTGCCCTTGCAGTGGAGACATACATTCATTCATTTTTGCCTACCATATGGGACTTGTAAAGCTTGCTTCCTCCTTGAATCCTAATACAGTGCTGTTCTTACATGTCTCTGAGAAGGCAAAGTTGCTGTCATCTCCTAAAGCAAAACAAAAGCCTTATTATCATCTTCCTTGAAAAAGTCATATTGTCTGTCTGGGCCTCCCTCTCCCCACAGCCCTACTTTGGAAGCAATAGAAATGCCATGTCTTTGACTCACTTCCTTCTAGGATGTTCTCTTTGATTTGGTTGTAAATTGATGTTGAATGTTGGGATTTTGTGGAGAGTTCAGCTTCCCACACTCCCTCCATGACCCATCTCTATTGGAAATAACACCATTATAATCTGGATGCCCCCAGTACCCTGTGAAATGTCAAAGAAACCAAGTGGTTGACTGTAGAATTTGCCTCTGTATACATCAAAATGTATATTATTTTTAATGAGCATGTGTAAGAGCTCAGTTTGAAACAGAACACAGTCCCACTAGCAAAGTCAACTTTTGTTATTTTTGAACAGGGACAGTCTTAAATAAATCTCTGGTAAGAGATAGAAACTA
>PVIH01027827.1:0-16254 GCA_004025045.1 Sigmodon hispidus | reverse complement strand
ACAGAGCCAGTGATAAGCTTTGTCACTTCACTGTCACTTGCTCTGCAGCAGGCCTTTGTGGGCCAGACCCAGCCATTTACTCCCCATCAAAGGAGTTTGGCATGTCACCCCAGATGGAGCTGCTGAGTGTCTGCCACCAAGGGGGGCCAGAGGCAGAATTATCTGTAATGGCTGACTGGGAGAAGGGGAGAGGACTGTTCTCTTGTTATCAGTTGTAAAGAGATAAGACTGGAGCCACCAATCCCGCCCCCTGGGGGCATCCTAACTCACACAGTGTGTGGGAACTGGGGGTCCTTACTCCAGGACAGGATTGCATGCTGTCCCTGCCTATTCTTAGCACCTAAAACTATCCCTGGGGAAGTGACCTCATGCAGAGTAGGTGTGAAGGATTCTCTGAGCATGGCTTAGAGCTCCTTGGGGTTAGAGGGCAGAAAATGTGGCTTATCCAGACTCCTGGGTGCTTGCCTGAGTCACTTTCTATCTGTTTGATCTTTTCTCTCCTGGGTACTTCATGGCAGTAAACTCATACTGAGCTTGTCATTTGAGTTATTTTAGTGTCACTTAGTATGAGCCCAGGGCCTTATGTGCCACCTAAGTATTCTTATGCCCATGTCTGTAGTTTTGTGCTTGACTCACTTCAGGCTACAGAATGCTCCGAGCTCCATGCATGTTGTAGTGTAAATCAGAACTCCACAGCTCTTTGCTAATGAAAGATATCTCCCTGGATGTCTGGCAGGTCTATATCAAGTTTGGAGGAGGACTGGGAGCCTTTCTCTCCTGAGGCATCGTCTGAGATACAGAGCATGCATCACTAGCTGGAAGAATGCCAATAGCAGAGCAGGAGAGGACAAACTGTATTGAAGACCTTACCCTGCATGGCCAAATGCTCTGGGGGCTGGCTCCTTCCTCTTGGGATGCCTTTTCATTCTTAATAGACTATTTCTCTCCCATACATAACTTAAAAGGCATCATTTTCTTTTTCATCGTTTCCCACCAGCTAATATTTACATCTAACCTGAACTACCTTTTTCTCTTAAACTCTTAGGAAATGTCCTTGAATTTCTTTTTGAGTTTCTTCTTCCTCTCTCTCTCCCCCTCTATCTTTTTTGCCTCTTTCTTCTTTTCTCCCCTTTCCTCCTTTTCCTCCTTCTTTTTTGTTTCTATTTTGTTTTTTTGAGGGAGCATTTCTCTGTGTAGCCCTGGCTCTCCTGAAACTTGCTCTGGAGATCAGACTAGTTTTGAACTCAGTGATCTGCTTTCTTCTGTCTCCTGGAGGATGGACTTAAAGGCACACACCACCCATACCCAACTCGAGTCTGTTTCTTAGTCTTCTTGTCAATGACTATGAATCCCCAAAGTAACCCAGTAATACATGTACACACCATGTTTTGTGTATCCCACATATGTGGGTAGACTCTTGATTGTTCTTACCTTTTGCAGAATGCAGAAAGTTGAAAAGCCATTTACATGCCATTGAGGGTGGCCTTTTATTGTGCCAGTCTGAGCTTAAGGGCCTAGGATAGGCAGATTTCAGGATAGGTAGACAGACAGGTAGAGGGATCATGGCTAATAATAAAGGTGGCAAACTTCCAAGATGGCTGGCTTCTTCCTCACCCTCCTGACAAAGCTTGATAGCTTAAAATGAAGCCATATAAGACTTTTCTCCTGCCAGCAGGCCCCCTGCTGATGGACTGCCTCAAAATATTCATATTCAGTCAGGACAGTTACAGGAGAGTTGTGGGGCAATCTGTCATCCTCTGTCCTTCAATTAGAGGAGGAAAATCCTTCAGAGACAAAACAAAAACAAACAAACAAAACAACAGCAGCAGCAACAACAACAAAAAATCATAACAACCCAAAAGACAAAACAAAACAAAAAAGCAAGCCCTCAAGCAGACACTGAAGTTTTTGGCTTTCTGAGAACAGATTTATTTTTCTGTTCAAAGGCTGAATGTACATATTCCCTCACTCTCAATAAACATCTTTTGTCAACTGCCCGTTCTGTCTGCAGTGTTAGATTTCTCCACTGCTGCCTATGAAGGTCAAGATTTTTCCTGCCTTTTAATGCTTTAACAGGGAGAGAAAATGAACCCCCTCAAGATCTCTAGACATTAATAAGTTGACTAACTCTTGGGACTTAGGATTTCACATTTAAAATTTTCTGTTTAGTGCTGAGATCAAACTCAGGGCATGCAAATGTTAAACCCATCCCATCCACAGAACAGCAGCCAATTTTGTGGATGTGAGTTGACATGAAGAAGTTTCACTTCCAAGTTGAACCTTTTGTGATGCTGATTAACTGGTTAGAATTTCAGTGGTTGTAGAGAAATTGAAATATTCCAAGTCTAGAGCCAAATTATCTTGACCTATCTTTAGTCTTCTTAAGAGCCGTTGATTGTCTTCTTCTGTCCCTTACAGCTTTGTGACCATTAAGTAATAATTTGGAATGTACAGACGACAGAGCATTTGTTTCCCTTTGGGATATATTGACTTCGCTGATGACTGGCTTCCACCAACCCAAACCCTAAGAGAGCCATTAGATGGCATGTGAGGCCTGGGACAGATGTTTGTTCTTAGCTTTGCTGTAACTGTTTCTATGATGTTCCCACCACTGAATTGATGAAATGTTTCAATTGACGACTTTGTTCTATCACTATCAAAAACATCATGAAATTTCTGCCACACTGGGACGTGCGTGGAGTTTGGGGTAACTCAGATCGGTGTTCTGGGACCATAGGCATTCATAGTTGACTTCTAAAGAACCCAATTGTCTCTTTGAGATGAAAGCAGTGCCTTTGTGTTGACAGTACTCACAATCCTCCTGAAACACAGACAGCACCTTTCTCATGCTCCTTCCACAGAGGTTTCATGAACAGAAGAACGTTTTTATTTTGAAACTTTTTATTTTACAAATGTTAGTAGTCCTATGGCCATGAACAGACTTTAACTTAAACATAAATAGGAATGAGCACTAATCCTGTTTTAAAAATAATATAAAATCAGTAGAAATAATAAATGGTTTTCTTTTTGTTGTTGTTGTTTGGGGTTTCTCTGTGCTACTATAGACCTTTTTATGATCAGGCTAGCCTTGAACATCAGAGACCTGCCTGCCTCTGCTTCCTGAATGCTGGGATTAAAGGCAAAAAATTCGTTTTCATTTGTTTTTTGTGTTTGTTTGTTTTTTTTTTTTTTGAGACAGAGTCCTGGCTGTCCTGGAATTCACTCTGATTGATCTCTTAAACTCAGAGATCCACCTGCCTTTGTTTCTTGAGTGCTGGGATTAAAGATATGTGCCACCATGCCTAGCCATAAATTATTTTTTTAAAATAAAAACTGAAACTGTTTTTTTTAAAGTGATACCATTTTAAACTTTACTACCAGTATATCAACAGTCTTAGAAAATCCAATTGCTTTGGCTATTAAACAGTAAGAGAACCTTTATAAACAACATTTTGATTATGTTAAACCTGATTACCTATATTTTCCTATAAGATTTATTTTTATAAGCCTCATATAAATTATATTTATTTCAGACAGATGATGGCTATCATTTATGTACATTGTATATTTATTAAAGATATTTAAAAAACACTAAATAAATGTAATTTCTAATATTATTTTTATCTTGCTAAATATGTCAGAGACTTATTTATCTAATATTATATTGCTTACACCATTAGAACATTTTACCAGGTATGGTGGTATACACTGCTCTCAGGAAGCAGAAGGAGAATTATTCATGAGTTCATGATTTACCTGGTAAATTTTAGGTCAGATAAGATCTGTCTATGATCTATCTATCTTTCTATCTATCTATCTTTCTATCTATCTATCTATCTATCTATCTATCTATCTATCTATCTACCTATCCATCCATTTATCTATCTATCCACCCATCTATCTATCTATCTATCTATCTATCTATCTATCTATCTATCTATCTATCTATAACTGTATTTTTCTTTGAGTTAAAAAAAAATTCCATCATGGAAAGAAGTTCCTTAAGACTCAGGCTGTTTGTTCTAAAAAAGAATCCCAGGAAATGAGCCACTCAGAAGGCTCAGGAGTCCCTGAAACTGAGTAGATGCACTAGGCTACTCCCTCCCCAAGGACTGCTGGGAGACATTGACACCAGCTGAGCTGCTTGAAAAAGATAAAACTGCTTTAACTAGAAACCTGTGGTCTCACTTTTGGTAAATTTTGCTCAGCTCCAGAGAAAATTTCCCTTGGGGTGGGGCTGAAAAGACCACACTAATCATGTAGACAAAGTTGAGACAATACTGCCTGCCTTGCATAAACTACCGCTTTTTTTTTTTTTTTTTTTTTTTGGCACAGTGGAGTCTCTGTAGCAGGAACCTTAGGCTTCAATAGTACCAGTGATAGAGTTTGCCCTTTTATGTCTGAATGCTGTTAAATTCTTCACTGGGGAAGAGTGAGCTCCTGTAACAATCTCATAGCATTATTTATAACGAAATTCTTATCTGATACATTGTTACATTAGATTAATTGTCGAGCAGCAGCTTTATCGTTCCAAGAACAAATTTAGCCAATCTCAACTCTGACAAAATGTGTTTCAAAAGGAACAAAGCACGTAAAAAAACCAAAAAAAACAAAAAAACATTTTTCTACATTTAGACCAGTCTTAATTTTTTCATTTATCTTTTAAATTTGCAAGGTTTATTTATTTATTTTAGAATTCAGCTTTGACTTTTATTCAAGAGACCAGATGGGTTGTCCCAGGGCCTGGCTGCCATCCCTAAAGTCATCCAACCCTCACTCCAGCAATCTGTCCTGCCAGGGCCCTGAAATAAAGTTTAAGTGCCAGGATCCTGCTAGGGAGGAGATGGTACTGAAGGAGTGTATGCCATTGCTGATCCATTAAAAAAGATAGAAACATTCCATATTCCTGATGATGTGCAGGCTTGGTAGGGGGGAGCATGAGACTCAAACAGCATGAGACCTACACAATCCATCCATCCATCCATCCCTCCATCATATAGGGTAGAAGAGTGGGTACATGGATGTCATCACTTGACTTTGTAAAAGTTGCATGGTGGGGTAATAGTGAGATACTGAGACTTAGGCCACAGAACCATCTGGACTTCATCCTCTCGCCGGTGGACTTGTGAGTGTGAAAGAAATTCATGCAGCTCTCGTCTTTGGTCACCTTGGCACCAGCAAACACATTGCAGAGGTGGAAAGGAGAAAGTATCCAATAATTGCCACTTGGCATAGCCATCTTCTGCCATCTGATGTACATGGCAGCCAGGGTCCAAGTCAAGTCTGTGCAGGAACTTAGCCTTCATCTCAGCCCCAGAGAGGACTCCACTTGACAGTCATGCTTGACTCAGCCCTGAACATCCTTGACATAGTCAGGCCATAGCTAGTCACACAGTGGGACCTGGTTAGGCACATCTGTGAGTCACATCATGTGCTGATCTGCTTGATGGATTTCGGGTCCAGGGATAGGCCTCCATAGCCCAGAACCGTCTCCCCTGCAGCAGCCACAGTGAGGCAGGCTTGCAGTGGGTGGAGATTTTCTACCATTTGACTTTGTAGCATCTCTCGAAGTCATTAGAAAAGCTTTAGATATGTTGATGCTGACACATTCCTCATGGTTCTCATGATGCAGAAGGAAATTCTCAAGAAGTATTTGGTCTTACAGGTTAACAGCAGGCAGATGGTCTCCAGAAAGTTCTCCAAGAAAAAGTAGTTACTCTCTGGAGGGAAGCCACCATACTAAACACCGCAGAAGGTCATGGAGCTGGCCATGAAACTCACTGTGGATTTTGAGGGGACTGGAGCAATAACATGACCTTGTCCAGGAAACCCTCCTAGGATTTGACTGTGGACTTTGTTCTATATCAGCTGCATATCCTTTCCAGGAAAGGAGGCAGATGTGCACTCCAGTAGGTGCCCAATGAGAGTCTGATTTGAGTTTCTTGCTGCCAGATCTGGTAGTATGGCCACAGTGCTGTGCTTTGCCTAGCCTAGGCTTGCATTTTAAATTTGCCTTGCAAAAAAGCAGTTTATACATCTTTTGTTCTTCTGAGCATGTAACAAAAATGTATTTTAACAACTTAATCATTCTTTAAATTCAGGATGTTAGTTATTTCTCTTTGAGTAAGATCTGATGACCTAACTCCCCACTTTATCACCTACAGAGTGAGCTTGCAAAGCTCCTGGGTATCATTGCTGCTTGTTCTCTTCTAGTCCTGGTATGGAAAAGGAATTGAACAAAATGATCCTTATTATACGTTATTTTATGTCTTTTTGCAGCCTTGATAACAATCTGATGTTTATAAATTACATATATGTCTATTCTTGGATAAGAAACCCACAGCAATAATGTAATAGAAGGATTTTTGAGGTATGTTAGAGAGAGGTGTTTTAACACAAAATATTTTTGTCTTATTTTTGTTAGCCTTGATTATTTAAAAAAGAGTATTTATTTATTTATCTGTTAGTTTATTTGTTAGTTTTGAGATAGGGTCTCACTATGTAGTTCTGAAACTCATTATGGGAACCAAGCTGGCCTGAAATTTATAAAGGTCTGCCTGCTGCTGCCTCCAGAATGTTGGGATTAAAGGAATTTGGCATCACTAGATGGCACTCAGGTGGCAGAAACAAGTGGATCTCTGAGTAGGAGACCAGCCTGATCTACAGAGTGAGTTCCAGAACAGCCAGGCCTAGGGCTATAAAGAGAAACTGGAGTGGATGGGTGGGGAAGAAGGGGTGCACCATCCTTGGCCATATTTAACTTTATTACATCCTATTTGTTTTATGGAAGCATCATGTGTGGAGACCAGATGATCTTGTAGGAGGGTTGGGTCCCTCCTTATAGCACAGAGACTTTAGACATTGAATATAGAACATCAGTCTTGGTAGCAAGTGCCTTTTCCTAGAGAATGATCTTATTGGCCTCTGTTTTAGAAGAAAATATTTTTTTCAAATCTGTGTATAAAATATAAATTTTATAATCTAGCAAAACTTGGTTTATGACTGAATGAATGCTATTTTATGTAAACAATGTATACTTTTAGTAAAGTATATGAAGTGCTATTCTTTCTAAAGTATTTTGTTTGAGAATCAGATATGTCTTCATATTGTATTTAAGGCATTTTATGCTTTATAAATCATATTTAACAGACCATTTTAACAGCCTTATGAAGATTTGAGTACTTAAATGTTGAGTCACTATAGATTGATCAGGCTTTTGAATACTACATAACTGATAGAACAGTTAAATCCTGACCTCATGATAAACTGATAGAACAGCTAAATCCTGACCTCATGATAAATCAAGATTATCTGGTCTTTTCGTTTTGTTTCTGTTTTGAATTTTTGTCTGTTTGTTTTTGGCTTTTTAAGATAGGGTATCTCTGTGTAGCCCTGGTTGTCCTGGAACTTGCTCTGTAGACCAGGGTGGCCTCGAACTCAAATGCAACTGACTCTGCCTCCTGAATGCTGGGATTAATGGCATGCACAGCCAAGATTATCTATTTTTAAGTCTTGATTGTAAATAATTTTATAATCTCCCTCAACAACCCATAGCAGGATTAATTTTTGAAACAAAGTTTTGAATTAATATTTAGTAGTGTTATATCCAAACTATTCTACCTAGGAAATTCAAACTTTGCATTTCAGTATTTTCATTTTTGTTAAATCTGACTGAAATAAGGTCCTTGTTGTATCAGCTTTCTTTTTTTTTTTTTGAAATTTCTTAAATATGTTTTTTTTTTTCAGCTTTCTTTTTACAGTACCAAACTGTACAATTAACTCTGAATGCCTGGATGTCAGTAGGCCTGGCTAAGGTAAGGTCCCGGAATGACTGTCTTCTCAAGAGGTGTAGTAAAAATGAGAAGAGAAAACATAAAACCAGAGACAGACAACAGAACATCTCCATTCATAAAAATACATACAATCGGGGCTGGAGAGATGACTCGTGCTTAAAAGCACTGGCTGCTCTTCCAGAAACCCTGTGTTTAATTCTCAGCAACTACATGGTGCTGGGAATCTATAATGGGATCTGATGCCCTCTTCTGGCATGCAGGTGTACATGCAGATAGAGCACTCATACATAAAAATAAATAAATCTTTAGCTGGGCATGGTGGTGCATGCCTTTAATGCCAGCATTCAGAGGGCAGAGCAGAGGTAGGCAGATCTCTGTGAGTTAGAGGCCAGCCTAGTTTACAAAGTGAGTTAGGACAGCCAAGGCTCTTGCATAGAAAAACGTATTTACACACACACATATACATGTATAAATATACATACATACAACCAAGTTTCAGATTGGGATTGGGCATGTTTTGAGCAATAATTTTTTTCCTTTTATTGAAAATAGGTTTTTGTTTCATATAACATATCTGGAGTATATTTTCCCCTCCCACTACTCCCAATTTTTCCCCCTCTCCCTCCCACCTGAATCCACACCCTCTCCTTCTGTCTCTCATTAGAAAACAAACTTCTAAAGGATACTAGTAAAATGAAATAAAATAAAATGAAACAAAAACTAACACACTGAGATAGGTCAAAACAGACCGAACAAAAGGAACTCAAGAAAAGGCAGAAGAAACAGATAGAGATACTGAGACCCACTCATTTACACACTCCAGAAACCTATAAAAAGAATAAACTAGAAGTCATACTATATATACAAGGGACCTGTAGGGCAAAAAGAGAGAATATACATACATATATATCATCATATATACAATATACACATAAAATATATGCACATATAATACGTATTTCTATATATTATTAAAAATGAAAAATAATATAAAATTTTAAAAGTAAAAGCCCTGAAAACATTATGAGACAAAGAACTGCCAAAGATGTCACTGAGTCCATTTTCTGCTGGCCTTCCTTGCTGGGCCTGCAGCCTGCCCTTAAGAGTGGTTTCCGGGGCTGGAGAGATGGCTCAGCGGTTAAGAGCACCGTCTGCTCTTCCAGAGGACCCGGGTTCGATTCCCAGCACCCACATGGCAGCTAACAACTGTCTGTAGTTCCAGTTCCAGGCAAACACCAAGGCAAATAAGTAAATAAATAATAAAGTTTAAAAAAAAAAAAAAAAAGAGTGGTTTCCCCAGTGAGGCTTCCTTGGAGAAAACTACACTCTCATTTGCAAGTGTTTATCAATTGGAAATTACTTCTGGGTTAGGTCTGAGGTTGTGTGTCCACTTATCATGTCAGCTTTAGGACCCCATCTGGTGCAGAGCCATGCAAGCCTAGGTGTGCTGCCTCAGTTTCTGTGAGCTCAGATGTATTTCTAATAGTGTCGATTAGAGGACTTTGATTTCTTGGTGTCCTCCAGCCCCTCTGGCTCTTACAATTCTTTCTCCCTCCTCTTCAGTGGAGGAGCCCTACAGGGAGAGATTCAGTGGAGACATCCCATTCAGGGCTGAGTGTTCCAAGGTCTCTCTCTTTCTCACTCTCTGCATAATGTCTGGCTGTGGGTCTCTGTATTTGTCCCCATCTGCTGCAGGAGGAGGCTTCTCTGATGATGGCTGAGCAAGGCACCGATCTATGAATATAGAAGAATGCCATTAGAAATTATTTTCTTGCTCTTGTTTTAAGTAGTAGTATTTAGTATTATCCTAGGACCCTGGGCTAGCTAGGCTCCGGTTCTTGGTCATCTAGCGGTGGGAGGTATGGAAGTGGGCTTGAAGTCAAATTAAATATTATTTGGTGTTGTAGTTTGAACAGTAATGTCACCCAGAGGCTTCTGTATTTAAATTCTTAGTCACCAGGGAATAGAACAGTTTGAAAAGATTAGAGGGCTAGAAGGTGTGACCTTATTGGAGGAAGTGAGTCACTGGGGGTGGGCTTTGAGGTTTCAAAGCCCATGCCATGCCTAGAGTCTCTGTGTGTATGGATCATGATGGAGTTCTTGCTCCAGCACCTGCCTGCTAAAGGACTTTCTACCACGATGATAAGGACTCTGAACCTGTAAGCAAGCCCCTAATTAAATACTTTCTCTTGTAAGCGTTGCCTTGGCCATGGTGTCTCTTCACAGCAATAGAACAGTAACTAAGACAGTTAGTTACTCCATTGTACTAGCATATCCAGTAGGTAGGACACCAGCATCGATCGAAACATTTGCATCTGGATTGGTGTTTCTCTTTTGGTAGTATGCAGAACACCTTCTCCATGTACAATGAATTGTGTAGGCATTGCCTTCAGCAGTGGGGCCTTGCCATTACTTTGTCTTGACAACAGCCTGGGTTGTTTGGGGGTTTCCATGGGACTCAATGAGATGTAACCCAATTCTGATATTGGAAACTTCATTTGCTGACCAAAGATGTCTAGTAGGGCTCTGTTTCCCCTATTACTTGGCAATTTCATTTAGGTCACTTTCATATACGTATTTCAGGAAGCTTCTACTCTGTTAGGTTTTAATAGTACCCCACAATGGCCCTTAGTTCGAGCTGTCTTTGTTCATTAACTTTAGCGTGCAGTAAGTTAGTAAAAAATGCTATTATACCAATTTGCTCCTCAGTTAGCTTTAGAACTTCCAGAGTATTTAACTCTTGCCTCCTTTTTTAGACATAAAAATAACACAGAAAAACAATTACGGTGACTCAAAGTGTATCCTTATGCAAATTATAAGTTTATAAGATTAGTCACCTAGAATTCTCCTTCAGGGACACTAAGATGATACATTTATTAATTTCATTGTTATGAAAATTAGAGCCCAGATTTTTTTGTCAAACAAATCAGCTCAATTAATTAAGGAAGAACCTGTTGTGGTTTGGAATAAAATGCCTCCTCACCCGCCACGAACTTGTGTGCTTGACTGATGTGGCATCATTTGGGAAGGCTGTGGAATATCTAGGGTGCAGCCTCTTCTGAAGAAAGTAGGTGGTGGGGGTTTGACAAAGTCTAACACTGGCTTATACCAAATGCTGAGAAGAAGCTAGGAACACTAGGAACGTAACTCAACATAGTAAAAGGTGTATATAACAAGCCCATTCCTAACATTGTAGTAAACAGAGAGTCTTCACCAGTCAGAAGTAAGAGTAGGCTATCTACTCTCTCGGCCCCTCTTCGGAACTTAAGTCTCTGCTAAAGCACTATGTCAGGAGAAATATAAAAAAGATATAGATAAGAAGTCAGAGACCTAATTTACAGATGATATTGTTCACTAAAGACTACAGGAAAGTCTTTCCACAAAGAGGCAGTAAGTGAAATCAAACTACTGACATGTTCATAACAACTATAACTATTTTAGATTAACATCTTATATTACCATAAATGTAAATATCTGTCTCATACCAATAACAATGAGCTGAGAAAGAAATTGGGAAGACATTCTTATTTACAGTTGCCTAAAAACTGTAACGTATTTGAATAAAACTAAATAAAGGGATGAAGAATGAAGCTGACACTAGAATATGGAAAGACTTCTTATGCTTGGCGATCAGAAGCGTTAATATTGTGAAAATGTAAGCAAATTTTGGGAAATTTGGAGCAAAACCAAAACCAAACCAAACCTAAAACAAACCTGGAGATAGCAACATACTGGATTTCGACTTTATATATTACATATATTACATATGGTAACAAGGACAGTAAGTTACTGATACAAAACAGACACCTACGTCAATAGAATAATATAGAGGACCCAGAAAGAAAAATAGATCAGGCCATCTGATTTATAATGAAGACATTTAAAAAATAGAGATTGCTAAAAAGATATTTTCTTTAACAAATTATACTGGGAAAATTGTATAGCTTTAGGGAGAAGACTGAGACCAGACCTCTGCCTGTCACCCTGTACAAAAATCAAATCCAAATGGCTCAATATAAACCTTGAAACTGAGAAACAGTAGGGCCAAGAAAAAGCACTTAAAAATACCAGCATAGGAAAAGGCTTTCTGAATCATTGCCCAAGAAATAACATAAATTGTTCTCTGATATTCCAGACTGATCTTATTAAATATAAAATATATCACCATAGGGATGTTCTGTAATAAGCAAGTTTTCTGACAGGGAAGGAAATAAGCAAGCAGAGATAGAGCCTGTAACATGGGAGAACATCTTTACCAGCTCATATCTAACAGAGGATTGATGTCTAGACTATATAAAGAACTCAAAAAACTTGTAAGCAGAAATCTTGCAATTCAGTGAATAAAGGGACTCAATGAATGATCCAACAGTACTCAGAGGCTGATGTATAGACAGCAATAAATGTATGAATGCATTCAACATTCTTAATGCAAATTAAGACTACACTGAGATTCCAATGTTTAGCCTGCTGTAGCAGAAGTTAGGAAAATAAATGTGGGGTTCAGGAGATGGATCAGCAGCTAAGGGCTGTTCTTGCAGAAGACCCAGGTTCAATTCCCAGAACCCACATAACAGCTCTCACCTGACTGTAATTCTAATTCTAGGGCATATGATGCCTCCACACAGACATACACACAGGCAAAACACCAATGCACATAAAATAAAAGTAAATCATTCAAAAAATTAAAAGCAAAAAACAAAAATCAAATGTGGTTGGAGAGATGATTTAGTGGTGAGGAGTGCTTGGTGTTTTTGCAGAGAACTGGAGTTCCCAGCACCCACATTGTACAGTTCACTGTCACTGGTAACTCCAGCACCAGGGGACATGAACCCTCTTCTAGCCTTCACTGACACCTGTATGCACACACACATATACATGTGATTTTTTTCCATTTTTTTAGGTGTATGTGTATTTTGCTTATATGTATGCCTGTGCTCCACACGTGTACAGTGCCCCCACATACACATATAATTAAAAATAAAGACATTTTCTTTAAATAAAAGAACGAAGGGAGCTAGAGAGATGGCTCAGCAGTTATGAACACTTGACACTTCCGGAGGACCCAGATTTGATTCCCAGGCTTACATCAGGAAGCATCTGTAATTCTAGCTCCAGGGGAATCTGATGCTTCTGGTCTCCATGGGTACCTGCACTCATGTATATGTACCCAAATGCTAGTGTGCACACACATACATATACACATACAAAATTAAAAATAATTAAAAACAAATCTTGAAAAAAACATGCATACAAGAATATCTAAAAATATTTTCTAAAACATCATTTAATATTTACAGATGCATATAATGTGTTTTGGTAAAAATACATGCCTCACCCTCTCATGCGTCTGATTCCTTCCCACCTCACACCACTTTTCCATCCCAGCTTCAAGTACATTCTTAAAATTGTTCAAACACCCACTGAATTCATGTAGGGCTACCTGCATGTGTATGGGCATCAAACTATTTACAGGAGCATAGTTTCTCAGAGATCCAACCATCGAAGAAAACTAACTCTTGATCGTCAGAAGCCATCAATCAAGCCTCTCAGATAGGAGTGGCACTTCATGTGCTCCCCACCCCCATCGGTGCTGGGAAAGTGGTTGGCTTGGTCATGTGCAAGTCATATTCACAAATCCCCACTTGATGTGTGTGCGTTCACCTGTCAACTGAGTCGCCATAACTGGAAATGGTGTTTTGCTACAGATCTCTACTTCTTCTCGCTCTTAGAATTTCCATTCTCCCACTCAGGATGATCCCTGCTCAAGGTCTAGAAAGTGGCCAAGAGCTTGTAATATTTGCGGGTGTTAGTTTGTAGACCTCCGCTAGCTTTCCTCCTGGGCGTGGCAGTGTGATCCCCCGCCGGCAGAGCATGCTCTCACATCTCAGGGCGTGTCTACATGATCACCCTTCCTTAAAAGAGACGAAACACGGAACATGGAACAGGGATCCTTTTTCTGCCCCTCCTCCCCCTCCTTTTCCTCCTCCCTCTCCCCCCCCCATCTCCCTCTCTCTCTCTTTTCTCTCTCTCTCCTTCCTGCCCTCCCCCACCCATTCCCTGGATATCCAGACCCCAATAAATTCAACATGGCCTCCTGGCAGCGTGTCAGCATGTTCCATTCTTCCACGCATAAAATACTAACAGGGAGTATGAGATCCCACTAACATCTTGAGAAAATATAACCCATACTGGCATTGAGTTTTTTACTTAATAGCCTGTGGTGTCTGGGGGTGGCATTGTACCCCCTCCATTATAAGGTAACCTCATTTAAAACCTCCTTTTATATGCATATATATTTTAGGAGCTGCTTTAGCAGTAGAATTTTCAGGAATTTCTAGTGGTATTTATTCCCATATTCCCTCCCCTACCTCACTGCTGCACCCCACTCTATTGAACCCCTCTTGGCCCATCATTTCTCTTACCTCTTTCTACCACCTACATTCTATTGTCTTTTCCTTGAAATCTACCTTCTCTGGGTACTTCAACTTAAACACACACACACACACACACACACACACACACACACACACACACACCCCTAAATATTTTAACTTAGATTCACAGATGAGAGAGAACATGTGGCATTTGCCTTTCTGGGTCTAGGTTACTGCACTCTAAATGATTATTTTGATTTCTTTCTGTGTAGCTGCAGGTTTCATTTTTGTTTACAGTGGAACAATATTTTCATTACCTTGTCAGTCAATGAGGAGTATATAAGCTGTTTTTATTTCTTGTACATTGTGAGTGGAGCAGCAATGGACATGGATGACTAAGTCTTTCCTTTGTAGGATTTAAAGTCCTTTGAGAATATGCCAAGGAACGGTAGAGTTGAATCACAGGATGGATCTAATCTTAGTTTTTTGAGAAAGTGCCACACACTAATTTCTACAGTGGCTTTCCCAATTGGCACTCCTGACAATAGCAAGTAAGGTCCTCTTTCCCCCACATCCATACCAGCATTTTTTTTTTTTGTGTGTGTGTCATTTGTTTTACTGATTTTAGCCACTCTAGTTGTGGTAGGATGAAACTTCAAAGTAGTTTTAATCTGAATTTCAATGATGGCTAAGAATATTGAACATTTCTCTTTAAAAGATCGCTTAGCCATTTTTATTTCTTCTTAGGAACTTCCTGTTTAGGTCCACACTTTAGCTGGGTGGTTTGTTTTCTGGATGTTAAGTTTCCTGAGTTCTTTGTATATTCTAGACACGGACGCTTTGTCATCTGCATAGGGAGTAAAGATTTCCCCCCATTCTGGATGCTGTAGCAATTCTGTCTCTTCACTGGAATGATGATTTTCTTTACTGTAAAAGCCTTTTAGCTTCATGGGATCTCATTAGTCCATGGTCTTCATGCCTGCGCTATCAGGGCCCTCTTCAGAAAGTCCTTCCTTGTGCCCCGACTTGAAACTTACCTCCTATTTTCTCCTCTATCAGAATCAGGGTAGAAGTCCTTGATCCACCTGGGGTTCAGTTTTGGCAGGGTTAGAGACAAAGATCAGATTCCATTTTTTCCCTGTAGTTGTCCACATCTGGATAGCTATCTATCATGGATTGTTGAAGAAGCAGTGTTTTCTTTTTTTGTTAAAAGTCAGGAGACTGTAGGAGTGTGGGCTTGTATCTGGGTCCTCTATTTCATTGATCAATGTGTCTGTTTTCATGCCAGTACCTTTTTTTGTTTGTTTGTTTGTTTGATTATAACCTTGTAGTATATTTTGAAACCAGAGATAATGATTCCTCTATTAGTGTTTTGGTTGTTCAGGATTGTTTCAACTATCCCTGGTTTTTGAGGATTTTTTTTTTTTTTTTCAATTTCTGTGAAGAATAGCATTGGCAGTTTGGTAGAGATTGTACTGAATCTGTAGACTGCTTTTGGTAGGATGACCATTTTCACAACATTAATCCTACTAATCCACAAGGTTGGGACATTGTTCTATCTTCTAGTGTCTTCTTCAATTTTCCCCCCCAATATCCTAAAGTTTCCATTGTATAAGTCTTCCAATTCCTTGGTTATATTTATTCCAAGATTTTTTCATGCCCTCTGACCCCAAGGAGCTCTAAGTCTTGCTCAGAGAATCCTTCACACCTACTCTGCATGAGGTCACTTCCCCAGGGATAGTTTTAGGTGCTAAGAATAGGCAGGGATAGCATGCAATCCTGTCCTGGAGTAAGGACCCCCAGTTCCCACACACTGTGTGAGTTAGGATGCCCCCAGGGGGTGGGACTGGTGGCTCCAGTCTTATCTCTTTACAACTGATAACAAGAGAACAGTCCTCTCCCCTTCTCCCAGTCAGCCATTACAGATAATTCTGCCTCTGGCCCCCCTTGGTGGCAGACACTCAGCAGCTCCATCTGGGGTGACATGCCAAACTCCTTTGATGGGGAGTAAATGGCTGGGTCTGGCCCACAAAGGCCTGCTGCAGAGCAAGTGACAGTGAAGTGACAAAGCTTATCACTGGCTCTGT
>PVIH01027826.1:0-16255 GCA_004025045.1 Sigmodon hispidus | reverse complement strand
GGTGGTGTGGACAAGAGGACCCAGTTTTGGCGCTACTTTGCTGGGAACCTGGCATCAGGTGGTGCCGCTGGGGCCACATCTTTGTGTTTTGTGTATCCTCTTGATTTTGCCGGTACCCGTCTAGCAGCTGATGTGGGCAAAGCTCGAGCTGAAAGGGAATTCAAAGGCCTTGGTGATTGCCTGGTTAAGATCTACAAATCTGATGGAATTAGGGGCCTGTATCAAGGCTTTAATGTGTCAGTACAGGGCATTATCATCTACCGAGCTGCCTACTTTGGTATCTATGACACTGCAAAGGGAATGCTTCCAGATCCCAAGAATACTCACATCTTCATTAGCTGGATGATTGCAATCTGTCACTGCTGTTACTGGTCTGACTTCCCTTTGACACAGTTCGCTGTTGTATGATGATGCAGTCAGGATGCAAAGGAACTGATATCATGTATACAGGCACAATTGCCTGCTGGAGGAAGATTGCTCATGATGAAGGCAGCAAGGCTTTTTTCAAGGGTGCATGGTCCAACATTCTCAGGGGCATGGGTGGTGCCTTTGTGCTTGTCTTGTATGATGAGATCAAGAAATACACATAATTATGTCTTAGGTGTTCTCCCCAAGAACAAGCATGTTGTATAATACACTATATCTTGAACATTCTGGACAAATTCTCTGGGCTTGTCTGTTTTATCAAGGGCAACTATTTACCAGTTGAAAAGTGGGAAGCAATAATATTCATCTGACCAGTTTTCTCTTAAAGCCATTTCCATAATAACAATAATGATGGGACTCAATTACATTTTTTATTTCAGTCACTCCTGATAATAAAAATTTAAGAAATAAAAATATCTAAAGACAGAAAAAAGAAAGAAAATCTCAGTGATATCTTTGGAGGTTCTTTGCCTCATAATGTTTATTCATGGTATTTATTTAATTTTCATTTTGAAAATTTATAGATATAAATATTTTTGAGACAGGGTTTTTCCATGAAGCCCTGGCTGTCCTGAATTCACTCTGTAGACTGTTACTATAACACATATACCCATGTGGCTAATGGATGCCAATGGATGAGGATTCTGTGGTAAGACTGATGTCTAATATAAATAAAAAGCTATTTTAGTCTATGTAAAGCACCATAAAAACAAAGCCCAAAACTCAGAGTAGAGACAGGTTAAAAAAAAAGAAAGTCAATCAGTCTTCATCCAGCCTCCAAAAATAACCATATAAAAAACCCAAATAAACCACAAGTCAAACCACATAACTAATAAATTACTAAAAATACATTAAGTTAAAATTAAAAAACTAATAATATACCTAAAACATAAACCAAACAATGTAAAATTAATATAAACCTCTAAATCATTTTTTTAAAAAATAAAAAACACCACAAACTAAGTCAAATCACTAACCCAAACAGAACCAAATATCATTTACAACAAGGGCCCATGTCCCATGTAGGCTCAGTGGAAGGCAGTGTGGCAGAAGGTGGCAACTGAACCTACATGGAGAGACTTTATTGTTATGGAGAGAGAAAAAAAAGATAGATGAATAGAGAGAAAAAGAGAGAGAGGAAGAGAAATAAAGAGAAAGTGAAGACAGAGGAGGGGATAGAGACTGAGAAGCATGTCCTCTGGCAGAATGGGGAGAAGAAAAGACAAAAAAGGGAGGTGTCAAAGGTGGAAATCCTTCTTAAATAGAGCTTGACATCAGAACTCTGGGTGGGCTGGCTAACTGCTACTGAACAGCTATGGCTTCAGGGGCAAGAACTGAATCCTATCAGAAACCAAGAATGCCTCTAACTCACGGAGATGCACTTGCCTCTGCCTCCTGAGTGCTTGGATTAAAGGTGGACACTACCACTGCCTGGCTTATTTTTATTTTTTCTAACCTTACGGGTTCTTTACACATATATTTTAGCTTCAGTTTTTGTATTTTATAGAATTCCTGTGTGGGTAGATGTGCATATCTCTACATCTATATTTATTTCTTGTACTTTTACTTTGGCTATTATTCTTTATCAGTTCATTTTGTCCTATTCCAATGTGTTTGTTTTTTTATTTATCTTATCCTTATTTGACTCTATTATTATTATTTAGAACCCTGCTGATTTTCTTTTTTCTTTTTCTTTTTTTTTTTTTAGCTCGGTATATCTGAGTTTTATTTTTAATTTTTTCCTTTTATTATTATTATTATTATTATTATTATTATTATTATTAACAAAGAAGTCACACTTTCTAACCTTATATATCCTTATTCAAGGTCCGTTCCCCCTCCCACCACATCAGGTCATTCTTTCTTCTCCACAACTCCCCATCCCCTCCCTGGGCAGGCTGCAGGCAGTCCCATGGTCCCACTGACCCAATATTGCTTAGTTCAGTCTCCACTCCTGGCAGATGCAGTTTTCTCCCCCCTCCCTCAAGAGTGAGTCGGGTGTTCCTCCAGGGGGAGTGGGATCCAAGGTGTCAGTCCAGGATGTTTCTGATCCCAAGCTGCTCAGTGGTTGTGGTTTGCAGCTTGGGCATACTTTGCTTTTTTCATGTTTGTTTGTTTGTTTAGAGACCACTAATGAGTGAGTACATCCCCTGCTTATCTTTCTGAGTTTGTGATACCTCGCTCAGGAGGATATTCTCCAAATCCATCCATTTGCCTGCAAATTTTAGGATATCATTTTTTCTTACTGCTGAGTCGTACTCCATTGTGTAGATGTACCACAGTTTGTTAATCCATTCTTCAGTTGAAGGGCATCTAGGTTGTTTCCAGGTTCTTGCTATTACAAATAATGCTGCTATGAACATAGTTGAGCTAATGCCTTTGGAGTGTGACTGTTCATCTTTAAGGTATAAACCCAGAAGTGGTATTGCTGGGTCCTTGGGGAGATTGATTCTCAATTTTCTGAGAAACCACTATACTGTGTTCCAAAGTGGCTGAACAAGCTTACACCCCCACCAACAATGGAGGAGTGTTCCCCTTGCTCCGCATCTTCTCCAACATAGGCTGTCCTCTGTGTCTTTTATCTTAGCCAATCTAGCAGGTGTGAGATGGAAAGAATGTAGATGCAGATGGGAAGAAAGGTGGGAAGAATCTCAGAGGAGCTAAGGGAAGAAAAACTGTAATTCAAATATGCTGTATGGGGAGAAGCTATTTTTAATAAAAGAAAAGTAATAAACTGCTTACAAAGTTTAGGCCCTTAAATTCATTAAAACTACACATTTTTTAGGTAATTCTGAACTCTCTCTCTCTCTCTCTCTCTCTCTCTCTCTCTCTCTCTTTTTTTTTTTTTTTAAAAAAAATATAGTATTGAACCTCTACACTCAATTCATCAGCAATTTAACATTAAACAAGAATCTGGGAGAAATGGCCCCTGATTCTCAAAAGTACCCATGGCATCAAACAAACCTTGATCAAAATGGCAATACACACTCAATTTTACTGCTATATTGTAAAACATAGATAATAAAAACTGATGAAAATGTGAAGACTCTGAACCACTTACACATGCTATTAAAAATATAAAATTATACAGCTACTGTGGGAAAATGTGCTGTTCCTAAAAAAAAAAAACCACATTAAATCTGAACAATCATTTGGAATTTTATTTCTGAGGTAATTCCTGCAACTAAGAGCCAAAGCTAGAATTTGTGGCTGTCATTACTCACAGAGCATTCTCCACAAGAACAAAAAGAAAGAAAAACCCTAAAGCTTAAAATGTCTTTATTAGTAAAGAGCAAAACATTGTATATAGTCTTTAAAAGGAAAGGAATGCTGGTATGTGCTGCAATGTGGATTTGAAAACATTAGGAATAAAGTCAGTGTTTTTAACTGCTGAGTAGGACTCCATTGTGTAAATGTACCACAATTTGTTAATCTATTCTTCAGTTAAGGAGAATATCCTCCTGAGTAAGATACCACAAACCCAGAAAGATAGGCACCAGCTGTACTCATTCATAAGTGGATTTTAGACAAAAAGCAAAAAACATCCAAGCTGCAAACCCAATCCCTGAACAGCCTGGGATCAGAGGGAACTTACAAGGGATTCCCTGGGAAGATAAAATAGAGAAGATCTCCTGAGCAAATTGGGATTATAATAGGTAATGACTAAGGAAAAGTGGGAACAAATCATGAGAGATGATAGTAGAGTGAGAGGAGCAACAAAAAGGGAGAAAAAAAGATGGATATCGTGATAGAAAAAGCCAATGTGGGGTTGGAAAGAGGCCAGGTGCTAGGTAAACCTCCAAGAATTCACAAGATGTCCCTAGGTAGGCCTCCAACTAATAGTGGAGGGGTACCTAAACAGTACTTCCACTATAATCAAATGAATGACCACCCTAAGTGTCATAATAGAACCTTCATCCAGAAATGAATGGAGATGGAAGCAAAAGGATAGGGGTTATGAGGAGGAATCCCACAGAGATGGCTGGGTGCAGCTCTGGGGAGCTCACTGAATCAAAAACAGCCACTGGGGACCATCAGGAAAAGGAACTAAACCCTCCAAAGGTGCATAACTGTCAATTGGCATGGGCAGTATGTGGAACCTCATGGAGTAGGATCAGACTATGTTCTTATGCATGAACTGGAATCTTGGAGCCCATTCCCTACAGAGGGACATCTAACCCAGCCTTAATACTTGGGTGAGGGACTCGGACCTATCTCAAATGGATATGCCAGACTGAACTGGCCCACCTTGGGACTCCTTTCTTTGGGGGCATCCATTCTTTGGGGAATGGATGGGGAGATGCCATGGTGGGGATGATAAGGGAGGAGCAGGAGGGACTGGGAGGATAAAAGGGAGAGCAAGCAATGGTACACATAGAAAAAAACCTTTATAAATGAATAAAAATAAAAAAAGAAAGAGTAAAGTCTGATCCAAAGGGATGTAAGTACTTAAAGTTGCCTAGGGGATGTAAATTCAGAGAGAAGGTGAAGCTGAGAGCAAGACAGAGGAGAAAAGATTGGGGCAGGGCTCCTGCTTAAAAGGTAGAGAAAATCTACAGGAAATGATGAAAAGCTCTTGAAATGGGCAGTAGTAATGATTGTACAACAACAAACTGCCACTGAACATGGAACTGAACACAGTCAAAAGACAACACTGTGTGTAGTTTATAATTAAATTGCACCTGAATTAAACGATTAATACAAAAAGTTGATTTTCTGGTGCTTCTATCTTGTCACATGTTACACCTTTAGGTGAAGTTTTGAAAAGTTAGAACTATTTTGTTAAGTGGCTTGGACTGGATTTGTGTTTATATTATTTCAAGTCTACATAAAAACAAAACATCAAATCTCCCAATTTAGAAAATACAATTTCTTTTAGAGAATGTTTCAGGATCACTATGTGGTTTCTCTGTCATGCCTAGGTCAAGGGGATCCCCAAAAGACCACCATGGAAACTGAATCCTGTATGTTAGAGCAAAGAGCCTTTACTGAAGCTTAAGCTTGGTTTCTCTCTGTCCAATACAACAGTTTGAGCAGAAAGCAATAAGCCTGGGTAGGGTAAGGTTTTTATCATAGTAGAGGTTGTAGTGAGGGGATTAACAGGGTTCAGGAGCCTGACTGGCTAACATTTGTCTAGGGGTATCCTACCGAGATCAAGAGATATGTGCTAGGCTCAAGGACTATCTTTCAATTGGAATGTTTCGAATATCCCCTTCCCCTCAGATGGTGGCTCCTCTCTGGGTGGTGTCTATTATGGTTTTTCTTTTCTGAAACTGTCAGGTGCTGCCAATAAGAGACTAGAATTTGGCTGGGTTTTATTAAGCCCCTCATGGCAGCTGTATAGCCAAGCACTTTTGGGCACCACATTTTTGTTCTGGGCCCCATATTTCTGTGTGGACAAGCTGTTCTGGGCCCCACATTCACAATCTTGGATTAACTTCTTCCTACTCTAATTTTCCCTCATATTAAAATTGAGAACAAACTCAATCCATGGGTGATGTAAGAAGTTGCCAACTGCAACATTCCTTATCTTGCTTTTTTGTTTGTTTCTTCATTTTCTTTTTTCACATTTGAATAGTTGTTAAGACATCAGTGGATAGAAATTCTACAATATTGATGGGAAGAGCTGTTAGAGGAGCATGTTTTTGCCTAGTCTGGGTTCTCCTCAGATGTAAAACTTGGAGCTGAAAAAGTAGCAGTGAATTTCAGATTTTTGTTGATACATCAAAACTATTTAATAAAATACTCAGTCTTAAGCAATGTCTCTGCCTTGCTCCAAAATTTTATGTGATGCTGTGTTTTATTTTCTTTTTTTCTCTCTTTTTTAATTTATCTATTATTTTACATCCCAGCAATAACCCCCCACCTTTTTCTCTTCCCCCTCATCCCCCTTCCTCCCACCCTCAATTTTTTTCTCTTCTGTCTTTATTCAGGAAAGAGCAGGTCTCCTATGAATATCACTAAAACGTGGCATATCAAGTTGCAGTAAGACTAAGCACCTCCCCATGTTTTAAGGCTAGATAAGGTGAGCCAACATGAGAAGCAGACTCCCAAAAGCCAGCAAAACAGTCCTTATTTCTTCTGTTAGAAGTCTCATAGGAGGACCAAGCTACACAACTGTAGCATATATGCAAAGTGCCTAGGTCAATACCATACAGACTCCCTAGTTGTCAGTTCAGGCTCTCTGAGCCCCTATGAGCCCAGGTTAGTTGACTGTGTGAACCTTCCTGTGGTGTCCTTGATCTCTGGCTCCTACATTCCTTTCTCCTTCTTTATAGGATTCCCAAATTCTACCTAATGTTTGGCTATGGGTCTCTGCATCTGCTTTCATCAGTTGCTGGATGAGTGAGGTAACCCAGAATGATGAAGACAAACATGGTATATACTTACTGTTAAGATTTGGTATAGTTTGAATTTACCCCATAATATGGTGGCAGGTTTCTATGGACGCACATAGGGATGTGGCAGAAGGCAGTAATGAATAGCAGGAGACACTTGAAGCTGCTTCCATGTGGAAAAGAACTTTCTGGTCAGATGGGTATGGTTATGATTAACAGAAAGTTTATGAGAGTAGGGAAGGAAAGAGGAAAGAGAAGGAAAAAGAGAGGGAGATGGGGGAGCTCCTAGGAGAAACAAGGCAGAGAGAGAGATTCAGAAGTGGGAATCCTGCTTTAAATGGGGCTTGATGTCAGACCTCAGAGGAGGGTGTGGCTTTAGTGAATATTAGCTTTAAAATAAGGGATAACTATGCTACAACTTACACACCCAAAAGATGAGATGTTAGGATTTCTGACTCAACAGGAGCCCTGAAGCTGACAAACACATGTGCATGGTGGCATGTACCTTTACATACACACAGCATTTTCTTAACTTAAATTTTCCTGTCTATTTTTTGCCTCTTAGTTTTTTTTTATTTCTTATTTCTATATATCTTTACTTTACTCTTATTCCATGCCTGGCTGTGTAAATAGGTGGCTGATCCCTAGTGTCATCCTCTCCTTCTTTTCCAGTTTCTTGTTCTCCTACCAGATATCACCTTCTATTTATTTTCTCTGTCTGCCAAGCCCACCTATTCTTTATTCTGCCTTGTTTTGGCCATTCAGCTCTTTATTAGACCAATCTAAAAAGGGAATTCTCAGAAGAAGAATTATGAATGGCTGAAAGGCACCTGAAAAAGTGCTCATCATCTTTAGCCATCAGAGAAATGCAAATCAAAACAACTTTGAGATACCACCTAACACCTGTTAGATTGGCTAAGATAAAAGACATAGATGACAGCCTATGCTAGAGAGGATGCAGAGCAAGGGGAATACTACTCCACTGTTTATGGGAGTGTAAGCTTATTCAGCCTCTTTGGAATGCAGTATGGCAGTTTCTCAGAAAATTGAGAATCAATCTACCCAAGGACCCAGTAATACCACCCTAAAGATGCACTGTCATATTCCCATAGCAGCATTATTTGTAATAGCAAGAACCTGGAAACAACCTAGATATCCTTCAATTGAATGTCAATTTACATCCAATTTTTTATTATTTCAGTTTTTTTCTCTTTTTTTTTTGTCAACATTAAAAATAACAAAATGTTTTCTTTTTGTGGTTTTCTTCTGTAGTCTAGAAGATATTGTATGGCTATAGTATTTTGAATAAGAACAGGAACATGCATATACCATAACAACAATAAACAAGAACAGAAACATTAATATATCATATTAAGAATAACATTGTACTAACATGAAGCATCTGAAACTAGCACAGGCTCTTTTTAAATCTTGACTAATAATAATTTGTAACTAACCCCTCTAAAAGATGACAGATGTTTATTTATTTATTTATTTATTTATTTTGTATTTAACAAAAAAACAGTAACATGAATTTAAAATGAGGAAAAGTTAACAATAACTATGAAGAGGATAAGAATCATAAGCATGGCTTATCAAGGGTGGTAATGCAAATAAGATTGCTACACATATATTTACTATGTGTTCAGCTTTCCCTCTGAAATTTTTTTTTCCCATCCCTGTATATCCTCATTTAAGGTCCCTTCCCCCTCCCACCACATCTTGACATTTCTCTTCTCTGCAACTCCCCATCCCTTCCCTGGGCAGGGAGCAGACAGTCCCATGGTCCCACTGACCCAATAATGCTTGGATCAGTCTCCACTCCTGGCCAAATCCAGTTTTGTCCCCCCTCCCTCAAGAATGAGTCAGGTGTTCCTATAGTTGGAGTGGGGTTCGAAGTGTCAGTCCAGGGTGTTTCTGATCCCAAGCTGATAACAGATATTTATAACCATTGACTCTGAATGATCAAAGCATCCCTGGCTATAGCATTATAACACAGTCATTATAGCTCAACAACCATAGGCAGTTATTCCCTGCCCTCAGAGCCATATCTCAGTCAGGTCTGGTGGGCAGCCCTCAGGGCAGGTCTTGGGAACCTCACCCACCAGCATGGGTGAGAATGACATGTAGCGCCGGTTGTGGTGGCGCACGCCGGTAGGATTTGCTGAAGGAGGCAGAGGCAGGAGGATCACGAGAATGACATGTAGCATGAAGACAAAAGATGGTTATAAACACCAACAAAGACATGTGGTCAGACATTTGACTAAGAATTTATGAGGTCCATCTTCTCTAACTCTAGAAAAATGGCAACTAGCTATGTGGCTGACTAAAAATGGTGGCAATACAAAGTGAAATCATGTCATATAGTTCTTTTAAATTTATTCACATATAAATTTTGATTATAAATTTTTAGTACTATTAGTGTTAATTTTTATATTAATAGATTTTAATCATATTGAACAAAGCAAATTTATAAATTTTAAGGTACAGAATGTTTACATAGATTTTATATATTTATTTGACTGTTTTGCTTCTTTTTTTTCTCGGTCACTGTTTCAGGGGCCCAGACTGACAAAATGACATAAAGCATGTTTCAAATAAGCATACATAGGTCTAGTGAAGGAAGAGCCATATTTAACTCTAGATGTAGGGATGTCTTTCTGTATGCTGTAAATTATCATTGGATAATAAAGGAACTATTTTGGCCTATGGTAAGGCACCTTAGAAGTAGGGGAAACTGGAGCATAGATAAAGGAAAAGGAAGGCAGAGTCAAACAGAGACTCCAACAGAAGCAGAGGAAAGACCAGAGTGCTACTCTGGGAAAAGGTACCAAGCCACGTGGCTAAACACAATAAGAAAATTGGGTTGAGTTAAGATGCAAGAGCTAGCTAGGAATATGCGTGAACCATAGGCCAAGCAGCATGTAATTAATATAAGTGTCTGAGTCATTTTTTTGGGTCCAGACCTTGGGGCTAGTCTGGGCCAGAAACTTCATTACTACAAGTCATCTTTTCAATAACGAACAGCATAAAATAATTTTAACATTATCTATATTAAAAAAGACATTTGAACTTCTGGTAACGTGAATCTAGTGACTAGTTCTCAGAGGTAAATTCTGATCCCTGACCATAAATTCAGTCACAGCAGCTGTGGATAGTGACTGGCTTCTGTTGGCAGCAGAAATAGCAAAGAATATTTAAACTATTTCTGTTTCAGTTGCATACCTGCAACAAAACTTATAAATACATCAGAAAACATAGACACAACCTTTTAATAAAATAAGTATATACAACTTTCTTGAGAAATAGACAAAACTTTCCAATCACAAACACAGTCAGATGGGTGGGCAACATTTCTATACATTGTCACAACCAAGCTACAGTAGGTCACCATGCTGCCCAGTTATTTTTTTTTCTTTAGCATGTTAAGCGCAAACCCAGCCCCATGGGTCATTGCCTATACTCTGGGTCAGAAAACAAAGGAGCAATGAAAGGAGGAAGCAGCCTTCTCTTCTCAATGTCCTAGTGGCACCTGCCCGTTTGTAATGAAACACAGAAACAGATAACTATGACACATACAGTACTTACTGTCTATCAGGTGGCATGATCTGGCAGGAGCAACTTGAGAATCCCTTTCAACTAAGGGGGCCTGTCCCTTCCACTGGCCATCCAGCCCCAAAGACTAGGCAGGTACAGTTTTTATCTGAGTCACAACACACATACGTACACAAGCCCAGACATTAAACACTCAAACCATGATGACATTATTTATATTCACACATTTTATAGGCAGGACATAGAAGGCAAAGAATACTTTTTCCAGGGAAACAAGTGTCAGACTTAAAGATTTTAGAATAAGAGGTAAGTTTTAAGTCAGGAAAAAGAACAAACAAAATTCTAACACACAAGACAACATAACAGCTCTACAGGCACCTGGAGACAAAACCAAAAGACAACAAAACAGCTCACCTAGTGCCTGGAGACAAAAGGAAATTTGAGATGCCAACTTGCAAATCAAATACAAATTAACCAAAAGGGACTTCTCTCTGTTGCCTAGCTTGCAGTGCTTCCACTCGTCATGGGAGGCATTTAAAATTTGGGGCTCACTTACAAAAGGATGTCTATGAAGAACTAAAAGGAGTTTTCCATTGTAGAGAACTATGCTGAACTAAAGCCCTGAGAGAGAGTCCCTCACCCAGTTTCCAGAGACTATTGCTAGAAACTGCTGCTCACAAAAGGGCAGCATGATCTAAGTTCTGACTACAGAATCCATACCACGCTGACCCTGCTACCCGGCCACTAAATACTCTAGTCAAAATACACCACCATCATTTTTGGGTCCAGATTCAAGGAGAAATTCCCCAGATTTCTCCTTGTCACCCCAAATTGTGTTTTTCCCTTTAAAAGCGGCTGTTAAGCTCCCGTCAGCAGCCTGAAGGGCTCCCTGCCTTGGCTTGTACACATAAATAAACCTTGCTTTTGCATCTGGATTCCCCTTTGCTTGGTGGGAAATGCGAGTCTGGACACAACACTCTAAAAGGTCCATTTACAAATTTACAAAGGAATATCACAAAGCTCACTTACAAAACAAAGTACCAAAATACAAAAGAATAGCCCCAAAGACAAGAATGAAAATAAACCTGAAATGCAAGAAAACATACAGAAAACATGAAATAAACACAAAAAACTTCTCTGCTGGCTTCAGGTTCTATGGGTGGTGAGCCCCCAAATGTTATGCATAGATCAAGGGGACCCCCAAAAGACCACCATGGAGACAATGTGCATAGTCTTCTATATGTAAAAGCAAAGAGCCTTTATTTAAACTTAAGCTTGGTCTCTCTGTTCTGTAAGCAGTGGACAGAGTGGAGAGTTCGCCAAGCCTGGCAGGGCAAGTTTTTTTTTTTTTTTTTTTTTTTTTTTAAATCATAGTGGTTGGGGTGAAGCTGGGGATTTCCAGGGTTCAGGATCCTGATTGGCTAACATTTGTCTAGTGGTATCTTAGGGAGATTGGTATGTGCTAGGCTCAAGAACGATCTTTCAATTGGGATGTTTGGAATAGCAGATCTTTCCTCTTTAGGTGCTGGTCCCTCCCTGGGCGGTGTCTGTTTTGGCTTTGCCTGAAACTAGCAGATAGTTTCTTTCAGGTAGGGCCAGTCTCTTAACTCTCAGGCCTACCGTCAAGCCGGTTTTTATGAAGCTCATCATGGCAGCTATATAGCCAAGCTCTTCTGAGTCCCACATTCCTGTTCTGTAGTTCTGTTTATTATTTTACTTACTGTTTGTATAGCTTAAAACGTCACAAATGAATATATGAATGAATGAATGAAAACCTAGCCACTAGGGTAAAAGTTAACAACTAAACTTTCACTTATACCTACAGTTTTCTTCAGTAGAGTGACACTGGCTGTATATATATATCTCAACTCCTCCAGGACAGGCCTCATGTTTGACATACTTCACAAACATATGGACTCCATAGTCTTTTGTGTGTGTGTGTGTGTGTGTGTGTGCTTTTATTTAGTTACACTTTTTTTTGTGTGTGGGTCATGGTTTTATTTTTTATTTTTATTTTATGTTTTTTGTTGTATTGAGTTTTGAGAAAGAACTTAAAGTTGGATGGGTAAGGAGTGGAAATAGGATCTAGAAGGACTTAAGGGAGGGAAATAATGTGATTAATAATATTAAAATTTAAAAATGTTTTAAATAATGAAGAATAATATAATTAAACAGAAAAATCTCTCACAAATCTGCTTTTGCTTGGCTCTTAAGTATTTCTTTTTATAGTTTGAAAGATTAATATTTTGTTTGACTTATTTTAGTTCTATAGAAACTTTATTAAAGTATGTGTGTACCCAAGTGCTAGAGATTGAACCCTAGGCAATGCACATAAAGACTTCAGCCTTCTGTTGTACCTCTCACCTCTTAACCATATATTTCTTCAGGAAATAATTCTCTAGCCCATATTATAAACAGTGGCAAAATAACAATATAACAATATA
This sequence comes from Sigmodon hispidus, assembly GCA_004025045.1. Classification (NCBI taxonomy): domain Eukaryota; kingdom Metazoa; phylum Chordata; class Mammalia; order Rodentia; family Cricetidae; genus Sigmodon; species Sigmodon hispidus. Next base: position 3,492 of record PVIH01027826.1, on the reverse strand, counting down.
TTTATTTCCACTTCCTATGATGACCTGTACCCACCATTTGTTTTTTGTTGTTTGTATTCTTTTTCTAGGTATTTCATACATCTGTTTTAATAGTTTTTTATTCTATGACTTAATTATCAGTATTTCTATTACATGTAGTCTTACTTTCCGTGGTTTATTACAGTTAACAAATGTAGGCAGAAATAACAACTGAAAGATTCCATAAGTAATTTGTAAGTTTGAAGCTGTGTGAAATTGAGTAGTGAAATGAACTATGCTGTCTTTCTTTGCCCCGCCAGGACATAAATCATTCCTTTGCTATATCATATTCTAGCTGTGTGCTTCCTGATCATTGTCACTTAGTAGGTGTGTTGTTATATTTTCTACTGTTAACATACCACAGTGCTTGCAAACAAGTAATAATCATTTTACTCAAGCATGGCTCCAAGTTCAAGAGTACTGATGTTGTTAGTTCATATATGCCAAAGAAAATCTGTAAAGTGGAAAGGTGAATATTTCTATTTAGCAAAAAAGAAATATCTTGTGCTAAGGTTTCCAAGTTTAGAAAATTGATCCATGAAATTATAAAGAAAGCAGAAAAAACTTTTTTTGTTGTTGTACATTCAGCTCTAAATGTTATCAACACAGTACATAAATATTTAGTTAGAAAAGAATAGGTGTTCCATTTAGAGTGAAAAACACGGCCAGGAAGAGTTCTAACTAAATGTATGTATAAGAAAACACAGACTCCTTCAAGTGCAGATTGTAGTACTAGCTACACTTTTGGGCATCCTTGGCTGACTTTGTTTACATGTCCCAAGATAAATGCAGACCTGCTACACTTGACTAACCTGATTTAAATGATCTCTTTTGACTTCTGGCTGTCAGCACAAATAGAAGCACCACTTTCAAGTTCCTTGATTATTCTTGATCATTTTAGTTCCTGGCTGAATGACTGAAGCCTGTGCTCTTTATCAGCTCATTTTCTTTTTTTTTTTTTTTAATTTAAAAAATGAAAGAATTTTTATTATGATTTCTTAAGAGGAATGTATATTAATATTCTTAGTTTTAAGTTCATTTGGGGCAGATTCACTCCTCACTGAGTTTTTAGTTTTCATGTTTATTAAACAGGTGTTAACGGGAATTCCTTATGTGTCAATAAACTATTTCAGAAAGTGTCCTCAGGTACTTCAGTGTGTTAGAAAGGATTTTATTTTTTATGACCATGTATGAATTTCCTGGTTATAACTTCATCTTCATTAAAGTCTTCAAGAGGGAGAGGAGATCCTCCATTTTGGCTCCTCCATATTGGCATGCTTTGTGACAAAAGATAAAGTTCTGTGATGATTTAGCTGTTCTTTCTCTGTCCACATTCTTGTGTGTCAGATATATTAGAAGTTGAAAAGAGAAACCAAGAGTTAATGAAACATAAATATAATAATTTTATAACTTACATATTAACATATTTAAGATTCTTACCTTTTGTTTTCTCTTTTCAACTTCTAATGCAGTATCTGACACACAAGGGTGTGGTCAGGGGAAGGAAGTGGTAATGTTTAGAAGGAGGCTGGAAGAATGATGCAGTGCTTAAGAGTGTTTGCTGTTCTTCATGAAAACTGGAACTCTATTCTCAGCACCGCTGTTTAACATCTCACAGGCACTTGTATCTCCAGCATCAGTGGATCTGATACTATCTAATAAACTCCATGTGTACCCATATATAGGTACACATACAAATAGACATTCATCTACATAAATAAATTATTTAACTATTTAGAGAAAGGTGAAATCACTCTCGCAGGTGAAATGAAAATAAACCCTAATCTGTGGTTTACCAGCTCCCAACGTACTGATTAGGAATTAAAGCAGTTTAGTATATAAGCAGATTATGTCAGAATTATCATTAGTTTGCTGATGGTCAAAAACTTTTGCTAGATTTGTATGATTAAAAAAATAAAACTTCAAGCCTTTGAAAAAAGAAATTGAAGGAACTATCAAAAGATGGAAAGATCTCTTATACTTACAAATCAGTAGGATTAACATAACAAAATGGCCTTCTTACCAAAAGCAATTTACCAATTCAATGCAAACCCCATCAAAATCCCAACTCAATTTTTATAGACCTTGAAAAGACAATTCTCAACTTCATTCATATGGAAAAACGATACATCTAAGATAACTAAAATAATCCTGAACAATTAAAGAAGTGCTGGAGGAGTTAACATCCCTGTTTTCAAGTTGTATTATGGAGCAATATTAATAAAAACCATATGGTAATGACATAAAAACATATACAATGTTCAATGAAATTGAACTGAGGACCTATACATAAAGTCAAACACATATGGGTTCCTGATTCTTTGATAAAGAAGCCAGAATTACTCATTGGAACAGGACACCATATTTAATAAACAATCCTATCAAACTGAATATCTACATGTAGGAGAGTGTAAATAGATGTGTATTTAAAGCCCTGTATAAAACTCAAGTCCAAGTGGATCACAGAGCTCAACCTGAAGTTGATTATAACTGAGTATAATTTTAGTAAGAAAGTAGGTAATAGCCTTGAATATATTGGCACAGGAGATGACTTTCTGAACAGAACACTAATAGCTAAGGCACTGATGAAAATTAATGGCATCTTATAAAATGAAAAGACCTCTTTAAGACAGAGGACATTGTCAATAGGGCAAAGAAGGAGCCTATGAAATGGAAAAATATTTCTGCCAACTCCACATCTGATACAGGACTAATATCTGAAGAATATAAAGAACTCAAGAAACTAGATATCAAAAAATGAATAATTCAAGTTAAAAATGAGGTACAGATCTAAACAGAGAAATTTCAACAGAGGAATATTAAAGGGCAGAGAAACAGTGAAAGAAATGCTCAACATCCTTAACCATCAGGGAAACATAAATAGACAAAAACTATTTTAAGATTTCACATTATAAGTCTCAAAATGGCCATATCAATAACATATGTCTCAACTCATGATGGCAAGGATGTGAAAGAAGGGGAACACTCCTCCATTACATGCAGGAGTGCAAAGTTGTACAGACACTATGGGAATCAATATAATGGTTACTCAGAGAGATGAGAATTGATCTAACTCCTCACACACAGCTGTACCCAAAAGATGCCCCACCTCACCACAAGAACACTTGTTCAACCATGTTTACTGTGGTATAATTTATATCAGCTCATTTTCACTGCCTGTTTTTTTTTTTTTTTTTTAATTTGCTCAGATGGTCACATTGTCCTATAACAGTATCTTTCAGAAAGAATCAGGCAGAAGTATATATATATTTTTTTTTCATAGAAAAGCAATTTATTCCATTATAAGCACTTACACAGTTAGTCATGGAGAGTAACAGGCCTGATGGTGAGACAGGTCAACCAAAATGGAGATGGCATCAAACTATAGTGGTCAAGGACTAACCCCTAAGAAAGCAACTCTTATCAAGGATTAATTTAATTTTAAAAACAAATACAAACTATCAATTCACTCTT
>PVIH01027825.1:0-16258 GCA_004025045.1 Sigmodon hispidus | reverse complement strand
AGTGGGATCTCCTGAAGCTGGGAAGCTTCTGCAAAGCCAAGGACACTGTCAATAGGACAAAACGTCAGCCTACAGAATGGGAAAAGATTTTCACCAACCCTACAAGTGATAGAGGACTGATCTCTAAGGTATATAAAGAGCTCAAGAATTTAGATCCCAAAACCTTGAATAACCCTATCAAAAAATGGGGTTCAGATCTCAAAAGGGAATTCTCAGCAGAGGAACTACGAATGGCTGAAAGGCACTTGAAAAAGTGCTCTTCATCTTTAGCCATCAGAGAAATGCAAATCAAAACAACTATGAGATACCACCTAACACCTGTTAGATTGGCTAAGATAAAAGGCACAGATGACAGCCTATGCTGGAGAGGATGCGGAGCAAGGGGAACACTCCTCCATTGTTGGTGGGATTGTAAGCGTGTTCAACCACTTTGGAATACAATATGGAGGTTTCTCAGAAAATTGAGAATCAATCTCCCCAAGGACCCAGCAATACCACTTCTGGGTGTATACCCTAAAGAGGCACATTCACACTCCAAAGGTATTAGCTCAACTATGTTCATAGCAGCATTATTTGTAATAGCAAGAACCTGGAAACAACCTAGATGTCTCTTACCTGAAGAATAGATTAACAAACTGTAGTACATCTACACAATGGAGTACTACTCAGCAGTAAGAAAAAATGATATCCTAAAATTCACAGGCAAATGGATGGATTTGGAGAATATCCTCCTGAGTGAGGTATCACAATCTCAGAAATATAAGCACGGGATGCACTCACTCACTAGTGGTCTCTAAACAAACAAACAAGAAAAAAAGCCAAACATGCCCAAGCGGCAAACCACAACCACTGAACAGCTTGGAATCAGAAACACCCTGGACTGACCCTTCAAACCCCAGTCCAACTATAGGAACACCTGACTCACTCTTGAGGGAAGGGGGACAAAACTGGATTTGGCCAGGAGTGAAGACTGATCCAAGTCAGATGTGTCAGTGGGACCATAGGACTGTCTGCTCCCTGCCAAGCGAGGGGATGGGAAGTTGCAGAGAAGAAAAATGACCAGATGTGTTGGGAGGGGGAAGAGACCTTGAATAAGGATATACAGGGATGGAAAAAAAATTCAGAGGGAAAGCTGAACACAAAGAAAATATATGTGTAGCAATCTTATTTGTATTTCCACCCTTGATAAGCCATGCTTATGATTCTTATCCTCTGTATAGTTATTGTTAACTCTTCTGCATTTTAAATTCTTTTTACTGTTTTTTATGATAAATACAAAATAAAGAAGGAAAAAAATAAAGAAATGGGATTACATAGAACAGATATAGGTAGATTATTTTATCTTCCTGTGAACTATTAGTCAATTATGAGCCAGAGACAATTGGCACTGGTAGAGATGCTTGTATATTGATACAAATGTGACATTATTTTATATGCTGGATTGAGATCATTTGCATATTAATACAAATTTAATTCTGAAATTGTTTTACAAGTCTAGGGTAATTTGTACATTCTATCATCATACTTATCCTTGTGAGTCTAATGTTTCATATCTACTATACCTCTTATAATAACTAAGAAATTCTATATTGACAGCTATCAAATCTTCAACTACATCAAAGACCTCTAAAGGATATAATATTACCTGGGTAAACAGGAAGCACAAGGAACTTCCAAAATGTAGAAAAGACAGAGATGATATCTGGCTGCCTGGACAGTCAGCCAAAGTTTTTTGTAATGGTGGGCCTCCATCTTCAGCCTAAAGGCCCAGAGTCTCTGTCATACCTTTAGGGGAAGCAGAAAATTTGAAGGATTGCTCTGCCCATGCTGGCATACTCAATCACTTCTCCTTCTGTCTTGATGAAAGTCTAGTCATTTTCTCTGCAAAGCAGAAACCTTAAGAACCATCTCAGCTTGTTCTGCCAGAGCACAGAGGTCACTTTCCTATGGGTCTTACATACCCAATTTATACAGCATACTGTGAGGCAGAGGCAACAACAGATTCTTGTGCAGTGACTAACTGTTGACACAAAGAAAGAAAATTCTATATGGAGATTTTTAATGCTCATCATTCTCATAAAGTAGGTTGTTATTGCCAGGAACAGACTTGTCTCACTGCCAAAAAAGTCTAAGTTAAGTTCTTAAAAATTATAAATGCCATATTTATGGGCCTTTGAAGTGTTTGAAGATTATGCATCTAATTAAAATATAGCTTTGTAAGACTACTAAAAACTAACATGACTATAAGTTTGGTTATTATAAATTACTATTAATTTACATTTCTTAACTATACATTGCAATTTTTTAAAATATTTATTTATTTTTATGTGAATTGGTGTTTTGCCTGCATGTATAACTGTGTAAGGGTTCAGATCTTGGAATTAGAGACAGTTGTTAGCTGCCATGTGGTTGCTGGGAATCAAACTCAGGTCCTCCGGAAGAACAGTCAGTGCTCTTAACCGCTGAGCCATCTCTCTAGCCCCTACATTGCAATTTTAATGGAATTGCAAAAACATAATATTTAAAACAAGAATAGAAATATACAAGCAGTATAACAAAGTTGACCTATGTATTAACAAACCAAAATCCCTACCAATTTAAAATATTTTGAGATTAGCATTCTTTTGGGGATTAAAGTAAATTCAATAATCTATATTTTTTAAACATTCCTATATCATATACCCCCTTTTTTCTAAGAAAGAGAATGAATATGACCATTAACCATTTATAATGAAAGCAAATATTTATAAACAATACTTTGGAAATTTTGGCATATCTTTCCATTACTATTTCCTATGTAGCTTGCTGCTCATACCAATTTTTCTGTGGAACTTCTGGAACTAACTTTGTTGCAGCTAAAGCTGCTTGCCACAACCATGCCATGTTGTAATTCAAGCCTGTATTCCCTGTCACCTCTGTACTACAACCCACTTGAGAGACACATCTAAAAATCTGCTTTGAGCTTTCTTTCTGTGTTCTAAAACTCTTTTTAAGATTTCTCAGGCCTTATGTGGTGTATTGCCTCATGTTCAGTGCCATTTGTAATAGGATTTTTCTGGCCTTATAGATTGAGACCCACAAATTCACAGTCCCACAGAAACACACAGAGGCTTATATTAATTTCATTCTGCTTGAGGTCAGGCATATTGCTAGCAAGCTCTTGAATTTTAATTCAATCTATTTCTATTAATCTTTTTTGCCACTTGGCCCTTGGCTTATCTGTGCTACTTTTACATATTGACACTTAGGTGGCTGGAAGGTATCTTTCCTGACCCTGATCTCATTCCCTTATCTATGCTCAGTTTCCCTGCATACTTTTAAGTATGCCTGCCATAGGCCAATATAGTTCCTGTAACATCCAATGACATTAACAACACACAGAAAGACATTCCACATCAGAGAATTTTCCACCCAAACACAAAAGAATACACCCCATGGATCCTGTTACACAATGTCAAGTCTCAGTTACTCTCAATGAAACCTTCAAAACTAGTACTATATGGGAGCCTTATTATTTGACAAGTTATACTACAAGATGGATGTAGACTTGACTATTACTAGAATGTATAGAATTAATCAATCTGTCTCTCACCTATGGCCCAGCTATGACAACACTGGATACCTGTGTACAAAAGTTCCAAAATTTTAGTAGTTGATTAGTTCCAAGGCTAGATATATCAGCTGTCTTTAGTGTATGCCAGAATCCTTAAAAAGTAGCCTCTAGTCAGTGAAAGACTGTAGTGGGAAAACAACAGCTACCCAGGTAAACTCTGATGACATCAAGGAATCAGAGCAGGGCAGGGCATGATCAACTGGAAAGAGCCCCAGAAGAGGAAAGAGCCCTGCCTTTTTTAGACCTGTGGTGTGGTTAGGAAGGACCACTCCTGCATGCTGTTTCTCCCTTTTCCCCTCAGAATACCCTCTGTATCATAAGTGGCTTTGGAATAATAAATATTACCTGAATATATAAATATAGTGGCCTGATAAGTTCCCTGACAAAAGACTAGAATTGTTAGTGATGGGAAAGCAAGAAATCAACAAGCATCAACTTTTTTTCATGTCCTTAGGCATCCAGCAGAAAACTTGATTCAGATTAGACATGGGTCTTCTGACCTCACAGGTCTAGATCTTAGCAATTCAAATAAAGAAAAAAAAATCTCTCATGGGTATACCTATCCATTTTATTATGTTTTGTTAATTATTGATGTAGACAAGTTGACAAACAAGAATAGACATCACAAGTATCAATATCTTAATACAGTGTTTTGGTATTAAAACAAATACTTTACCAATTTTTGTGAGTATTATAAAATTATCTTCTAGCATTCTCTTGAATAATTTCAAGCTGTATGTGAGCATGTCCATGCTGTCTTGTTCATAGATTATTTCTTTAAAGCTTGGCAGTTGTTTTAATATTTATATTAATAGATTCATACTTTCAATTAAGCTGATTATGGCTTCATTAATACATTTTCTTAAATTTTATTTTATGATTACTCTCCAGGAATGTCTCTAATATTAGCATTGTGTAAAGGATTTAGCAAATAAATTAAATCTAATTCACTTTTTTGAGACATATAGAGTATAATTTCTAAGGCTCACTTGCATTCAGTATTTACTCTAAGGCATCAGTACACTGAAAGTCACTGGTCTTTGAATCATCAGTTCTAAGCATAATTCACAGTTATGCATGGACAAAGCCTACTTTAGATGTTTGTCTTTGACATTTTTGTAAACATTTTTATTTGTCTCCTTGTAGACATCCCAATCTATTCCCCATGAATACAGTAAAGAGAGCAGAATTTTCTCTGATGCTCCTAAAGCCTATGTATATTGTGTTATCCCCTCTTATTTAAAGCAGAACCAGGTAGTAAGACTGGAAGTCTTAACAAAAATTCTTTCCTGATTTAGTTGACTAAGTGTTTTCTCTTTAATATTAATTTTCTGATGTAAAGAAGACAGGAAAATCAATTCAAGGGTTTAACATCTCATATATGAGAGACTTTACTGAGGGGTACATAACATTCCTATCTAGTCACTCAAAATAGAAACTAACAATGAAAGTAAGTCTGATGCCAATGAAATCCATCTTGAATAACCAATAAGCTTTATTGAGGTCACTCACAAAAATATGGGAAAATGTGCATACAGAAGCAAAAGGGACTCAAAGACAGCTGTCATCAGGAAGCTCTCATGTCTTGATATCTGGTGAATGAATAATATCCATAGGAGTATCTTTGCACTAAATAAAATCTGTTCTTTTATTTTTGCAACTTGTAATCTTAAATAGAAAAAGTGCAATGATTTCATTCTGGCGATAAAAGCAAGAGGTAGCTACTTGCTCCTCTTGCTAGGGTTGGAGCAGACAAATGTCATGTGACTTAACCACCATATAATTAAAGGTTACCATATAGAATAGGTCTAAGTAGGTAACAACAAGAAGTCTTCAAGATATTTTCTTGCAAGAAGATCTTTTTAAACTGATAAAATGCTTTATTTCACTTTTGGTTTTTACATTTCATGATTACTCCATGAATGTGAAACTAGACTGTCTAGTCACATAAGAGCCTAGTGCATCAGTAACTGGGATTTGTCTTTTTCTTTTTTCTATACTATTTTCACAACCACGGATGTGCTTGCTAGGCAAATATAACCATCACATAAGCAAACATTAGGCAGAATACTGGTAAGGAAAAAAACAAAGCAAAGAGCTACCAGATATACAGACAGGCTTAGTTCTTACTCACTACTGTGTTGTTAGGCGCCAAGCATTAACTGCACATTTTTGTTCAGCTAGAAAGAAGGATTTTTTTTTAGTTTTTTTTTGTTTTGTTTTAAATCAGTGCATGAATTCTTTTCTCATTTCAGCAGATAGGACAAACAGATGTACTCTACAGCTACATGGAAGGGATGTCAAGGTAGAGAGAGGGTGATACTGTGAGACTGACTGGCCTGCCTGGCTGTTCTTGTTTCTCAATTGTAGTGTCCATGCAACTTCTCTGTGTTACAAGGTCTTGTTTAGACGTGTCTGAGAATTAAGCTGGATGAGTACACTGAGAGGATCTGGTGACAGGTACTAACAAGTGTCATCAGGGCTGGTTGTAAAAGGGAGAAATCATGGATAAAATGATTAAAGACTTTTTTCACTTCAGTCATAGTATAAAGAACAACTGTGCTGAACTGGAGGAAGACAGAGTGATGGTGTGGGCAGATCTTCTTTCCCAACACCTTGAAGCAAGGCTTACTCACCAACATGCTCAATGCCTTGCCCCTGTCTATACAGTAATGACAAATAAAGGCTTCCAAAAAAAAAAATCCAAGGAAGCAGAAAGCTGTCAATTTAAAGAGGAGAAAACCAAAGTCAGCAGTCTGAAATATGGGATGGAAAGAATGTTAAACCTCAAAGTTCAAAGCTTTGAAGAACTTCAAGCTAGGAAGCTAGGAAGAACTTGAAGACTATGAGTGCTCCTCAGGGGAGAGACCATCTCCACAGAACATTATCCTTAAAGGTATTATCCAGCAGACTGGTGTAGCCATTCATAAGATACACTGTTCTTTTTCTCTCCTTTAGCAAACAGATCTGTTTTTACAAGTTGCTAATCAAGAACACACTGCTATAAGTAAAGAGGTTTAGTCACACATGTGGTATGTGCATGGAAGTTTTCTTGTGGTGTCACAGCCCAATTATTAGCCAAAGAATTTCACTTTCAGGTTTTGAGTTTCCTCAGAAGACAATGCAGATATTTGTGGTCATAAATTTTTGAGTGGCAACAGCCCATATTGATCAAGTGTCAATAAGCCCTCAATTATAGGCAGAATTACCATGATTTACTTAACTCAGGATGTCAATGGTAAGCATCTCACCCTAACTCCTGGCATTGCAACATAATCTCTAGAACATTCTATACAACTTTACAACAGAATTGTATTTTCAGTGACTATTTTGATATTGGGTTAAACTTGCCAAAAAGTTATACATAATTCAGGTCTATTTTTCCTACCAGTAAGAGCACTGCTAAATTACAAAACCCCACAACGACAGTGTCCAGTTTGTAAAAATTAAACACATAGTAATCCTTGTCAATGTTGATCAAAATCAAGACTTCACAAGTGCCACGGCATTTACAGGACCAGTCTGAGCTTTATACAAATACCAGCTGTTTATCCCAGGGACCATTTTTCTAGGCTTAGGCTGTGAAAAATTGAAAGTCAACGTTTGATTTTTTTGTTTTTTGCACAAAGGGATATAATGTGGAGGATACAGAGTGACACCACACAGATCACGAAGCATGACAAACATTAGTTCTCTCCTGTAGCGGGAAATCAGGAACTATACATGTGAATCGATTGACTCAGAAAGCTGGAGACAAGCAGGGAGTGGTTGACTGGAAAGGATTCCGGAAGCAGACCTCCGAGGGACAGGAAGGAAGCCAGGAAGCCGGCATTCTCTTGCGAGAGTTCTGGACTGTCGCACAGGTTTTTGGACTGATGACGGGGCTTCGGGTTCACGGTTGGCAGTTCTGGGCCAGCGGTGGGAGAGTTCCGGTGTGGCACGTGGGGAGGAGATTTCCTTGGAAAAGTGCACTACAACCTCACCCCTTTACTTTCCTTAAAACCTTCTCTGTTTTGCAAGTGATTCTCAGAAAATAAATCTCATTTAAAATATATCTCGTGGCGTGTTTTTACCGCGATACTCTCCCTGTCCAGCATCTTCTTCATCTCCCTGGTTTTCTGATGTCCAAAGAGTGAGATTGTCCCTGAGCAGATGCATGATCAGGGTGCTGTCTTTGTAAGACTCTTCATTCAATGTATCCAATTCAGCAATTGATTCTTCAAATGCCGATTTGGCCAGGCTGCAGGCCTTTTCAGGAAAGTTTAGAATCTTATAGTAAAAGACTGAGAAATTCAGCACCAGGCCAAGTAGAATTGGGTGTGTAGGCTGCATTTCTTTCTTTCTTACTAATTTCAAATGCTTCTTGGTAAGCCTGCTGAGAGTTGGAAACAGTGGTTTGTTTATTGTATCCAGATGCAACCTTAGAAAGATACCTAAAATAGTCTCCTTTCATTTTCAAGTAGAACACCTTGCTTTCTGGCTGTGTAGCAATGGGAATGAGATATTTATCCAACAGCTCCAGCACGTCATTGCAGATGTCCTGCAGCTCAGCTTCTATCTTCTCATGGTACTCCTTGCCCATCTGTTGCTTCTTCTCATTCCTCTCTGTTTTCTGTTCGATGTTGCAGATGACACACCAGGAAGAACGGCGGGCACCTACCACATTCTTGTAGGCAACAGAGAGTAGATTTCTCTCTTCACTGGAGAGTTTATGTCTTGTTCTGATACAGCCTTCATAGCTGTAGTCACAGCATCATAACGCTCAGCTTCCTCAGCAAGTTTGGCTTTCTGTACCAGCTCACTTTTGTCCATGGTCACACCATGGAGGACTGGAGGGTGTAAAAGCTCTTTCGGGAAGCTCAGAGGGCAGTGGCTAGGTCTCTCCCAGGCCCACTCCTCAGGCGGCAGTGGTGGCAGCTGCACTCGCAAGAAGATTTTTATGTGATGCTTTCGGTCTTGTTATATAAATTAGGTATATAAATAAGTCTCAGAATTAAATATTAGATAATCTATAATTTCGAGATTTTTTTTTAACCTCACGTAGATTTTAGCTCTTCTCTATTTTTTTCCCTCTTGAAGTAAACTGGGGTACCTTAGTTTCAGGATATTTTAAAGCCTTTAAAGAAAAACTTCATAATATAATTACAAAAATATTATATATACATATAAAATCTTTTGAAAATATTTAATTTTATAGGACTATAAAACATCTTAGTTATAATAGAATCTTAATAAATAAATAGCCTTACCAGCAAAAAGCATTTATGTTCTTTCCCAAAAGCTTCAACTGCCTTCTCAGTATATTTTCTGTGTAAAATTTAGGTCAAAGCCTTATTTTTCTAAGAACTACTACAGGTTGACATATAGTTTATCTTATTAAAGACTCGAAAAAGAAGATAAACTAACAAAACAGATTTCAATATAGCTTTTTATAATTTTCTTACTTATAATGTTTTTATTTAATCAATTGACTTTGCAGTAATTTCCCTGAGAAATCAAACACAAGGTCTCCTGGTAAATGGATAGAAGAAAATGGTATAAAGGTTCATTCTTAAATTTTAAGGATCTAAGAAAATGTTTTATGGTCTAAGATGTTTTAAGATATATAAATGCAAGCTACAAATGTCTGAGAATATAAGAACTTAAATTGTGATAAGAGAAACACTTAAATTTTTAAGTAGAAGTTTGTGAAGTGTGTTAATGCAAGTCATAGGAGGACTGACGAGATCATGCCCTTGATTATGAGGATATGAAAATGCATTTTGAGATACATTGATGAATATGACTTTTAAATTATAAAGATGGTTTAATGTATATAAAAGTTTCTTTACCTCTCTAAGCTATTATTAATCTAAGACTTTAAAAACTTCAAATTTTAATATTAATTACTGAAGTTCTGACTCTTAAAATACTGACTCTTCATTGTTTAGCCACAAGTTCAAGATTTTAAGTTTACTTTGGTTGTCCTCTAAATATAGATTTAAAGGTTCTTCTCATCAGACTATAGACATCTCTGTTCAATCAATATCTGATTCTCCTAACATAAAAATGTACATGTGTTTCTTTATTTAAAAAGGTTTTTGTTAATAACCAGCACTGTTCCCCCTCCCTTCCATCATACCAGTCCCTCCCAGTTTTCCATCAGCCTCCTGCCACACTTCATCTCCCATCCATTACTCAAAAAATGCAAAGAGTCTCAAGGTGGGTCAGTTCACTCTGGCATACCCAGTTGAGGTAGGTTTCTCATCCCAGTATTAAGGCTGGTTAAGGTCTTCAAGATGTGAGTTCATACACCAAAATATAGTCTGATCCTGCTGCAAGAGGTTGACAATTTGCCTATGCCATTTGACAGTCATTTAACTTTGGTTATTTCCTTTCCATGAAGGTTCCTCGGGTGTTGATTCTGATTCAGTGAGCTCCCAATATCTCAGGTCAGCTATCTCCATGTATCTCTTCCTCATGATCCTGATCCCTTTGCTCATATACTATGTCACCTCTCTCTCTTCAACTGTACTGGAAGCTCAATCTGGTTCTTATCTATGAATCTCTGCCCAGCGCCTCTATCCATTGCTGGATGAAGGTTCTATAATGACAATTAGGCTGGTAATTTCTTTGATTATAGAGGAAGTTCTGTTTAGCCGTCCTGTCTACTATTCCTTCTGCCTTTTCTACAATGTGTATTTCAGTGCAATAGTGTAGTAACACAAATTTGGGTTGTAAGAAAATAAGACTCTATGCCAAATATTGGGGGAAGGCTGAAATATCAGAAAGAGAAAGCACCACAGTAAATTCTCACCAAACTGTCTTACAACTTTCTCAGCCTCACTCCTGGTCTCTTCTGCCTGTCACTTTTGTCAGTCACTTCTATTTCTGCTGGATTTCAATGATCCCTTATATACCCTATCCTATCCAGGTTAGAATTAAAGGTGTCTAACCTTGATCTCACAGAAACAGAAGATGTTCTGTTTCTGGAGTTATAAGATTAAGGATGTTTGTCACCACTCCTGGCTTTCCCTGTGCTGGAATTAAAGGTGTGTGTGACTGACTCTCAGCTATTTATCTTTGTATTCAAGAATCAAGGATTTCCTGAGCTGTCTGCCTAGGATTTGACTGTGTGCTTTCTCTGATATTTTAGGATTTATTAAATATCTAACATAAATCCACATATCCTTTTTTGTGTCAAAAATAAAAAACAAAGTTATAACTAACATAGAAAAAAACATACAATAGGAACAATAAAAACATACAGTAATATATAAATAATAATTATATGAGAAATGTCTAGTTTGTAAACAATTGACAAATTTGAAGAAAGTATTCCATTATTTATCCTATTTTGGTGAGTCCAAAGGATTGTATCTAATCCACTTTGTATCTAGCTTGTATTACTAACTAAAAACTATATTTGGTTGTCTCTCATGAACATTGATGCAAAAAAATCTCAACAAAATTCTGGCAAACCAAATCCAACAACATATAAAAAAGTTATGCACCATGATCAAGTAGGCTTTATTCCAGAAATGCAGGGATGGTTCAACATAACTTACACTTCAACTTCTAAGTGAGTTTCTTTTCTAAAACTGTCACTAGAAAACTAGAACTATTAACTATGTTATCTTCAAATTCCTCAGAGACCCAAGAAGGAGATAATATTAAGAAAATAGCAACTTCCAAAAATCTAAGAAATGAAACAGCTGGCTGCCTGGACAGTCACCCAAAGTATTTCTGTGTTGTTGAAGCATCCATCTTTGGCCTATAGGTCTAGCATATCTGACAAACTTCTCTGGGAAGCAGGATATATCCAAAGTCCTTTCTACCTTGTCTTGGCAAGGTTTGGCAATTCTTTTGTGTATTTCTACCTGTTGTCTGTTTTGAATATCATATAGTCAGCAGTCAAGGCAAGAGTTCTTTCTTGTCCAATAACTAACTTTTGTCACAAAGAAGATCAGTTCATATGGAGGAGTTTCCTTGATGTTCATAATCTTCTCTGAAGTGGATTGGTACTGCCAGGAGCAGATGTCCCATTGTCAAAAAATAATAACCAATGTTTTTGAAATTTCTCAAATGCCATATTCTATGGATCTCTGAAGTGCTTGAAGAAGACCTGTCCATCTAAAATACATCTGACCTTTAAAACATCTAATATGACTGTAAGTTTGATTGTAATGTCTAACTACTCACTTGCATTTCTTTATTTTCTAATTAGTTGGTAATAATAACTTTCCTGGACTAGCAATCTATATACCATGAACAAACAAGAATATATGTACAGTGACATAATTAATCTCAAGGAACAGGTGGGACACATACTTTTACAATTTCTTTAGCTTGTTGCCAAGTGATGGAGACATCTTTTTTAATTCTTTGCTATTGATGTGATTTTTTTTATGAAAGTCTGTGGCATCTAGCACATTTCCAATTAAGAATTTATCAATTTCATTGTTACCTTGTACTAAAGGACCTGGCAGACTCATACAGGATTGAATGTGAGTTATACAAAAGGGATGATTCCTAGTCCTGATTATTCTTGTAACCAAATAAATAATGAAGCTAATTCTGACTCATTGTTTTCCTGTCCAAGGTCACATGAGGGTTTATTTATGAGTTCCCAGGCAGGTACAGAAGCAGAGAAGCAGGACAGGAGGAGAGAGTGACCAAAATATGCATCTCTTTTTAAGAGAAGGGGTGTGCATGGGTTTACATAGTCATGTATAGGGACATGCCTCTGTATGCATCCAGGGAGGTGCTTCTGTATGCAGTACAGTGCTGCAAGGGTTTGCACAGTCATGCCCAGGGGCATGCCTCTGTAGGAGGTGCATCTCATTGGAGCCATGTTGGCTGAACCACGTGGAGTGCCAGGAATACTTACATTCATCATTAACAAAATCAGCAGTTTCAATGTGTAAAACAACACTTTCTCCATACAGAGAATCAGTGACTATATTAGAGCTTTGGTGTAATTCACTAATACCATCACAATAGCATATAATTCTGACTTTTGAAAAGAAATATAAGGGCTTTGAGCCAGTTTACTTATATTTTGTGATTTGTAACCTGCCTTTCCTGATTTATTTCCATTGGTATAAAATGTGGGGGCACCAGAAATTAGATTATCTCATACAACAAGAGGAATAATCCACTAGTTTTTTTTTAAATTCAATTCTTTGATTTGAGAGTATTTGTTGTTAATATCTCCCAAAAAAAATACTGCAGGTTCTTCGCCAAGGTTCACTTTCTACCCACAATTGGTCAATTTCTTTATTAGTTAAAGATACAGCAATTTCTTTGGTCCATTGCTGTTGGTTGATGAAATCTTAATTTTCCTTTAAAGATCGATTCAGAAATCTTTTTCACATATGCCTTTAATTTCTTACTAGATTTTTGTAGTAGAAATATTCATTCCAATGTAACATTTTCCCTTTGCATTAAATTTCCCATAGGGGAATGCTTAGAGGGCAAGATAACTAGGATGCAATTAAGGGTTGGTTTCACACGATCCACATGTGCATCCTGTAATTTCTTTTCTACCAAAGCCAATTCTTTCTCGGCTTCAGGTGACAATTCTCTTGGACTATTTAAGTCCTTTTCACCATTTAAGATTTTAAACAAATTTTCTAGTTCATCAAATTTTATTCTAATAGTAGGTTGTAAATTGGCAATGGCTCCTAGTAATTTCTGAAAATCATTTAAGGTCCTTAATCTATATCTTATTTGTACCTTTTGAGTTCTAATTTTTTGAAAGTCTATTTTATAACCCAAATAATTAATGGAATGTCCTCTTTGTATTTTTTTCAGGGGCTATTTGTAATTCCCAAGCAGGCAAAATTTTTTCACTTCCTCAAATAATTTTTCTAAAATTTTAGTGTTTGAATCTGCCAGTAGGATTTTATCCATATAATAGTATATTATGAATTTTGGGAATTTGGTGCATATTTTTTCTATTGGCTTTTGTACAAAATAATGATGTAGTATAGGGCTATCCTGCATTCCTTGAGGGAGGACCCTCCACTGATACCTCTTTATAGGCCAAGAATTGTTATAAGTGAGCATTGTAAATTTTTCTTTATCTTGTTCTTTTAAGGGTATTGTCAAAAAACAGTCATTTTTTGATAAAAGAGAATGTAATAGAATTTCAGACTATAGCAAGCCCATTAGCTGAATCACTTTGTTTAAGATTGCACTTAAATCTGTCACCCTTCTCTACTTTCCAGAATTCTTTTAAATGATAAATACTGGAGAGTTCCAAGAGCTTGTGGATTCTTCTATATGTTGAATATTTAAATGCTCTTGCACCAGCTGGTCTTAGACCTACAATTTCTCTTTTGTTAATGGCCATTGATTAATTCATATAGGCTTATCTGTTAGCTATTTTAAAGGTAATGCTGTGTCTTAAAAGATCAACAGCTGTTGTGCCTTGTTTCTGTAAAGCTTTGATAGTTTGTGACTGTTTCTCATAATTTTGTCTAAAATTTCTCCCAGAAATATATGTTAGTTTATGATTTATTTCTATGTTTAGAAGAATGTTAACTTGTGTGCTCCTTTGTTGTAATAAATTGTGTCCCTATAAATTTATAGCAATGTTAGCCACATATGGCTTTAATATCCCTCTATATCCTTCTGGTCCTATACACTTAAGCCATTTTGTACTTTGTTTACTTGGAAAAATGACCCAATCCCCCCAAATTGAACATTTACCTGATAATGGGCCAACTTGGACGCTGTGACTCTGGTGAAATTATTGATACATCCACTTCTGTGTCCAGCAAACCTTCATTAATAACATCATTTATTTGTAATTTTAATTTTGGCCTTTAATAGATGTTACCAGATTATTTTTTGATAATTTTTTTCTAAGTCTTTTTTTTTTCTATAGACTATCATTTACTGCAGCGTGGTTTTTTGTTTTTTTTTTTTTTAAAAAATAGGTTTTAATTTCTTTAATTATTCTGGGGAGGTGTATCCTCTATGATAGCAGGGTGATATTGCACTGGATTGGATATAGAGGCTTATGGAAGCTCCTTTTGGGTGTTTCCCAAAGACAGAATGTTACCTTGTCTATCCCTTGTTGACCAACATCTATTATCTACAGTTTCCATACCTCCTGCAAACTCATGGAGGGAGGGGTGATTTCTTGGGATTGTTCTTAACAAAGGCACTATTTCTGGGAATAACTTCATTACAATTTCTTTGTCTTCCACAATTATAGTGTCTAACATTTTGCCTTTTTCTAATACCTCTAGAAATAAACTCTCCTACCCAATTATCATCACCTTCATAAGAATCTGCATTAATTGTTTCACAATCCAATCCTCTAAGGGTACTGACCTTGCTTTTCATGGTCGTATTATTTTTTTTTCATTGTGTATTAGTGTTCTCAAATGCCAGAGACTTTATTATTATTTGCCATGCTTCTTTATCTAGTACTATCCTATTTATTGCTGTAGATATTCTCTGCAAAAATTCTGTAAAAGTTTCCTTTGGGTTTTGAATAATTTTTGTGAATGATTTGGGTTTTTTTTCCTACTTCTATCCAATACCAAGAATTTAGTGCTGCCATGCGTCATAAATCCAGAATGTGTTCATTGCATAGGAATTGCTTTTCAATATCAGAATATTTTCTTTCCCCATGAAATTTGCCTTGGGAAACAACTATGTCCCTGACTCTGCTTCTTTCTTCTATTATTTTGGCCTTCTCTTTCCACCATGTTTTTCACTGTAAAAGTGGCCCTGGTTCCAAAACATCAGTAACCATATCTAAGTCCCTAAGGGTGATCTGGTTGCAAGAAGACCATGAATTCAACATTTGTTTTACAAATGGTGAATGTATCTCATATGTCACAACTGCCTCTTTAACCCTTTTAGTTCTAGCATATGTACTGAAGCCCAATTAACTTCTCTCATATCTCTATCCTCTTGATTTTTTAATGGTTACTGGGTATATTAATGTTGACTGTCTTATAACCTTAGGCTATTTTTCTGTAGCTTTAGATGGTCTTGCTGAGGTCTGTTCTTTATAATCCTCTGTTTTTGTTTGAATATCTTTGAGTTTCTTTTTATGAGACATTTTAAAGATTTCTTTTTTAGTACTCACATTAATTGACTTCTTCAATGATAAAACAAAAGTTACACAAAAATATTCATAATAAATGTTATGAGGATATTCTATCTACTTTATTTTTTCCCTTACTGGCTCTAATATCAGACCACCTATAGAAAGATCACATAAAGACCAAGCACCCTGCATTGCCTTAAACAAATTGCCCCCCCCTTTAAAAAAATCTGTTGTATTCAACAATCTAGTTGTCAGTGACGATTCAAATGGTTGGAAAATGGGGCAGCTACCTAGTGTGATAGCAAGGAAGGGTTCAAAAAGAGAAAGAACTACTAACCCACCAGGAGAAAGAGTCCAATGTCTAAAAAAACTTACCCAGATAAAATTGAAATGAAAACATGTGTGTAGTATTCCATTGTGTAGATGTACCACAGTTTGTTAATCCATTCTTCAGTTGAGGGACATCTAGGTTGTTTCCAGGTTCTTGCTATTACAAATAATGCTGCTATGAACATAGTTGAGCTAATACCTTTGGAGTGTGAATGTGCCTCTTTAGGGTATATACCCAGAAGTGGTATTGAGATCGGAAGAGC
>PVIH01027824.1:0-16261 GCA_004025045.1 Sigmodon hispidus | reverse complement strand
ACCAAAATATACCACGTAGGTACTGCTCATAGGTCCACATTCGCGATAGCAAGCCACAACTCAAGGCCAAGCCAAATAGGGAGTTTGCTTATGGCAAAGAGGAATAGTTTATGTTTAAGAGAGCACTTTCCCACGAGGGGCAGAAGGCACTTTCCCACGAGGGGCAGAAGGCACAGTCACAATGACTCAGCTCTCTACACCCAGGGAACATGCTGTCTGCAGTTTGGCCTTCCTTTAGTCTGACTTAAAGACTTCAGGCTTAGTCAAGTAAGACTTGTGGACCACTTGAGCGTCACATGTTCACAGGTTACAGAAGGAACAGAAGGAGTTTTTGCCTGGGCTGATATGGGTTTCTCTCCAGCATTTCCATTGTCATCTCCTACTGTGCTGGTGTGGTTTTCCTATAAACAGACATTCTCTTAGGATAATGTGTTAAGGTCAGTTAACTTGGTTATGACACGTGACATAGGCCTTACTGCCAGCTCATCACTTGCCCTCATTATAGTCTATGTTGCTTCCTTCCCTGCTTCCTTGAATGTCTTTATTTAACTTATTTGTTGACGGGATCTCTAGTTCATACTGACCTTGAACTCCCCGTGTAGCCAAGGATGACCTTGAATTTCTGATCCTTCTACCTTCATTCCCCAAATGCTGGGCATAACAAGCCTGTCACGTTCTGGGATCGCAGGTATGAGCCACCATGCTCAGCCATGATTTGCCGTTCTGTTTTCTGATTTAAGCTGTGACTTTAGTGATAAGACAAATAAAATTCTTGAAATTCTGACTTTTTTTTTTTTTTTTTCCAAGCTACAACGAGTTGTCCAGGAGCATCCTGTAGTCCTGCTGCCCAGTCACCGGAGCTACATTGACTTCCTCATGCTGTCTTTTGTTCTGTACAACTATGATCTACCTGTACCAGTTATTGCGGCGGGAATGGGTGCGTGCATAGTCTCCATCCTGTTCTTAACCTGTACAGACTCACTGTGCACTAGAACGAGAGTAAGAGTACTGAAGAATTTGAAGGGTACCAACAGCACCTTTGCTGGGTCCCTGTCGCCCATGGTGTGGTGGCCCAGTGGACCCTGTGCTGTACAATCCCATGACTGAGCAGACATGGAGAGGCATTTGTGCACATGGGATTCTTTGGCTTAGGTTTGAAAAGAGGGGCTTGTCACATTTTCTGCTTTTTAAAATTTTGACAACATAGTCCTAGTGATCATTCTAGATCACAAATAGATTTGGCTTTTAAAAAATCGTCTGAATTTTGGTCAGAACACATACGGCATGAAGCTTTGGTTTGTTTAAGTGTGCAATTTTAGAGGCACTGAGCGCATTCATATTGTTGCACCTCCATTGTTCCTATCTGTCCAGAGTCCTTTACATCTTGCAAAACTGACACCAATGACTGACTGTGCTTTGCTTTTCTCCTCTGAGAGGCAGCTGCCATTTTCCTTCCTGTCTCTGCAGCCACACACTCTGCATACTTCCTATACTTGAAATTGCCAGTATGCACCCTTCTGTGACTGACTGATTTCATGTAAAATGAAGACCTTGTGTTGTAGCTTGTACTTGAATTCCCTTCCCTTTTAAGGCTGAGTAATCGGGGTCCATTGTGTGGATGTACCACATTCATTTTATCCTTTAGCCTGTCTGTGGATGTTTATTTGCTTTTGTCATTTGGTTAACACTGTGTCTTAGTTAGGATGATTAATGCTGTAATGAAACAAAAACAGTTTGGAGAGGAAAGGGTTTATTTTGTTCACAGCTCCATATATCAGTTCATCAAAAAGGAAGTGAGATAAGAAACTCAAGCAGAGCAGGACCCTGGAGGCAGGAGCTGATGCTGATGCTAGCTTACTCCCTAGCTTTGCTGAGCCTGCTTTCTTACAGAACCTAAGACTACCAGCCCAGGGATGGCACCATCCACAGTGGGCTGGGCCCTCTCACATTCATAACTAATTAAGAAAGTGCCTTACAGCCTGATCTTAGGGAGGCAATTTCTCAGTAGAGGTTCCTTTCTTTCAGATGACTAGCTTGTGTCAAGTTGACACAAAACCAGCCAGGACACAGTTATGAATGTGGGATTTAAAAATATTTACTTATTTATTTTGGTGCTGGCCATAGAGCCCAAGGCCTCAGGCATGCTAGACAAGCTCCTCTGTTATGAATGCTGTTTCCACAATTGCTATGAACATGAGAGTATGTGTCTTAGTTAGGGTTTCTAAGCTGTGATAAACACCATGATTGTAAATAACTTGGGGAGGAAAGTTGCTTACACTTCCACGTCATAGTCTGTCACTGTGAGAAGTGATAGAGAAACACATGGAAACACGACAAACCATGTCACAGCCATGAAGATGCTCACAACTGAAGAAACAAGGAGGTCAGGGCAGGAACTCAAACAGGGAAGAAACTTGGAGGCAGGAGCTGATGCAGAGGCCATGAAGGGGTGCTGCTTACAGGCTTGCTCTCCATGGCTTGCTCAGTCTACTTTCTTACAGAACTCAGGACCACCACCATGTGTCGGGTCCTCCCACATCAATCATTAATCAAGAAAATGGCCTACTGCAATCTGATGGAAGCAGTTTCTCAATTCAAGTTCCTTTCCCTGAAAACTCTAGCTGTGTCAAGTTAACAAAAACAACTGAACCGCACACATACCTGATCCCTCAATAAATACATCACTGGTTCATGTGTGAACTTTTTTGAGGCCCACCGTGTTGTTTTCTGTTGTATCTACACTGCTCTGTGTTCCCAGCGGCAGTACACAGGAGTGAGATCCATGTCTTCACCAGTACTTGCCATGCACATGCTTTTGTTTCTTCAGGAATAGCCCTCTTTGTGAGTGTGACATGTTCACCTTGGTTTTGATGTGTTTCTCAGTGATGCTGAGTATTCATTCATGTGCTCTTAGCCATCACCGGGGCATTTTATTTGAGGAGGATTGTTTGGTTGTGTGAATTTTGAGATGAGATCTATGTTGCCCTGACAACTCTAGTGACTCTCCTGTCTCAGCTTTCCAGACACTAGGTACATCTGATCCCTATGGAGATGTATTTGTGGGTCTGTCTCCCACCTTTGGGTTGTTCACCTTTTTGCCATTGAGCTATGTAAGTCTTCTGTGGTCTAAACACTTGCCCATAGATACAGGATTGGCCACTTCATCTCCATTTGCTGGTCGCTCTGCTAATCTGCTCACTGTGTCCTTTGATGCACCAAAATTGTATGTTTCATTAGAGTCCAATTAATGTGTTTGTTTCCTGAGTATTTAGTGTCATAACCAAGAAGCCATTACTTAATTCAGTGTTGTGAAAATTTTCTCTGATGCCCATCTGAGAGTTTTATAGTTTGATGCTTCCACTTGCTTTTTTGAGCCATTTGGTTGATTTTTGTACTGATGTAGAGTTCATGTCTCACATCACTTTGACATTATGTGGTTGTGTATTGTATAAGTACTGTCAGTCTAAACCATGGTGCTTTCTTTGTAGAGGGATGTCCATGCTTTGATAGAATTCATCCATAGAGTCTGTATTGTACTGGTTCCCTTCCAGTGTCTCTGGGAAAGTAGGGATTCCAGTGTTAATAAATGTAGTGAATCAGTAAGGTTAAAGCTGCAAGAACTTGCACACCTTAAAAGGTGCTTTCTTCTCAATAAATAGGGGAGGGATTTGAAAACTAGGGAAAATGAAAATTATTTAAACTGCTAGGGGACCCTTGCCTTTTTGTAGACCTGCTTTGTTTAACTCATTTTATTAAAAGTAGGCTGATATTTTTACCTGGTGTTGGAAAGATGAGATTAGATTGCCCTGGCACTTCAGAGTATGTGGATATATGCCACTTGCCAGTTTCAGAGCATGGCTGAGGACATTGGCCTTCTGACATTGTTGTCATGTTGCTCTGTCATTGCCTTTGTCCCTGATGGCTTGTAAATACCATGGTGACAGGAGAGGCACAAAGTAACTCCCAAGCAGGTATCTGGCTCAGAGTCCCTTATGTAATCCTACTAGATGGCCTTTGTTTTAATTTTGAATTTTTTTGTGTGTATGTGTTATATGCATATGTGTACATGGGTGAGGATACATGTACATATATGTGCACTAGAGTGCATGTTTGTGTATATGTGTGAGCATGGGGGGGTGGGGGCCAGGGGTTGACATTGAATGTCTTCCTCTGTTGGTCACTTTATCTTTAGAGACAGAGTCTCACTGAACCTGGAGCTCACTGATTCGGCTAGACTGACTGGTCAGTTCTGGGGTTCTTGTAGTCACTCCTCACCACCCAGCACTGGAGTACAATGTATGCTGACATACCCTGCTTGTATATTGTGCTGGGAACTGAATCCAGGTCCTCATGCTTGCATGGTAGATACTTTATCACCTCCTCAGAAACTTTGTGCTCTTTTTCTGTAGTTAATGCTGTCACAGGCACATTTCTTGTTCATGAACTTCTCAAAAGCATTTACATTTAGATCTTTGTTCCCATATTGCCCCTTTCTTTGTGTTCTAGACTTCCTAGGAATGAAATTGGTTGGTGAGCTACTCAGGATGTCTGGGGCCTTCTTCATGCGACGAACCTTTGGTGGAAATAAACTGTACTGGGCTGTATTCTCAGAGTATGTGAAGACCATGCTACGGGTAAATGCAGGCACTCCGGGGACTGGGAGCTGCAGAGCTGTCTTGCTCTTCACTTCTGAATAGACCCCTGGCTGTCTTTTCCCTCTCAAGGAGCATACCAACTCCCAGTGGGTCCTCATCTGAAAGGTGTCCTTATTTTTAAGTTTTGCTGTGAGCAGTATTTGTTCAAAGGGCACTTGGGATAAGGAGTCAGAAGAAGCATTTCTTAGGCTGGGGATGTGGTTTAGTGATAAGAATGCTTGCTTAGTAGTGGAGTGCTTACCTAGTATAGGAGAGGTTGTGGCTTCAGTCCCAGTAAACACACGCACGCTCGGGTGGGGGTGGGGCAGGACACAAAAGAGGCCTGTGCTATTTTGAGAGTAGACAATGGGTTTTGTTTATTTGTTGTGTTCTCTTTTAAAGAGTGGTTATGCTCCTGTTGAATTTTTCCTCGAAGGGACAAGGAGTCGCTCTGCCAAGACCTTGACGCCAAAGTTTGGTAGGTCCTTTATGTATCAGAAGCGTATAAACCCTCAAACCTCAGGTGTGGTGTCACTGGCTACCAAATAGACTTGATACTTTGACAAACTACTGTTCTCTTTGTAAATGAAACTACTGTTTCCTTAAGTGTAGCTGGTTTTTGGACATTTGGATTTTTTTCTTCTTTTTTTTTGGCTGGAAATGGGATAGGGCAGAAGCATAGATCAGAGCACTGGGTACAAATAGCAAGAGCAGACACTGCCTGTCATTACTAAGGGAGTTTGGGGGCTCCCCTGGAAACATGAATTGCAGTTATAATCTTCATGTATATGTACACACGGCTTGATTCGTTTCTCACTCAGTATCCCATTCTGGCCTGGAACTCACTGGTAGCTTCAGCTGGCTTCAGACTTGGCTGCCATCCTCCTGCCTCAGCTTCCTGAGTGCTGAGAGGATAGGTTTGAACTGCCATGCCCAGTTTCTTTCTGTTTTGGGTGAGTTAGAAGAGACGGAAGCTCAGGCGGTGTGGGTGTGTTTTGGGGAAGGCTGGCTGTATATGTTGCTGGTTTGACTTCCCAACTATTTCTCCTTTTATTGTGGATCAGTAACAAGCCTGACCAGTAGCTGGGCAATGCCATATTTTATTCTTGGCCAAGAATGGGCAATTTTGGAGACAGATTTAGGATTCACCTTGGAAACCCTGTGGGGGAAGGCTGTAAGTACAGTGTAGAAGGAAAGGGGAGGCTGATACTTATGAGCCCTGTGTGCCCTACCCCTCCATATATACATGGTAAAATATTTCTCCCTGTGTTTACAGGTCTCCTGAATATTGTGATGGAACCATTTTTTAAAAGAGAAGTTTTTGATACCTACTTTGTCCCAATTAGCATCAGTTATGATAAAATATTGGAAGAAACTCTTTATGCCTATGAGCTCCTAGGAATTCCTAAGCCGAAGGAATCCACTACTGTAAGTGAGGATAGCCAAACTTGCTTTTCTTTGAGTTAGAGTTACCCTGGCTTACACATCCACTAACCTATAAATGTGCTCCTGTTTTCTTTCTCCCTCTTGTGATGCCACCAGGGGTTGTTGAAAGCTAGACGTATTCTCTCTGAGAACTTTGGAAGCATCCATGTATACTTTGGAGACCCCGTGTCACTGCGCTCTCTAGCTGCAGGGCGGCTCAGTCGGAACCCATATAACTTGGTGCCAAGGTGCAAGGCCTGTGTTTTAATACCTGACACAGAAATGAGAAGTAAAATCCACAAGTGTGAATCGGGACTCTTGAGTTGACGGCCTCTGAGACCAAACTTTGGCTTGCCTGAGCTCTCTCAGCAAATTGTCAGGGAAGCCCCTGGCATTACATGTCATCATTGGAAAGCTTCAATTAAAGAACCTCATGTTGGAAGCCAGCATGGTGGGGCATGTCTGTAATACCAGCCCTCAGGAGGTGGAGGCAGGAGGATCAGGAATTCAAGGTTATCTTCAGCTACATAGCAAGTTTGAGATCAGCCTGGTTTACATGAGACCCTGTCTCGAATAGCAAACAAACTCAAAGAATGTTGGCTGCACTCCCCTATCCCCAAGCGCTCACCCATTAAAAAAAAAAAAAAAAGATAGGCTGCACACTGTTCATGACAATGTATCTAGATGACTTGTCATTCTCCTTGGGCTCCATCTTAACAGTGGGGAGAAATAGCACCATTGTTAAGAAGCTCTTGGTCAGGGATTGTGCACACAGCTGCAGGGCAGCTAATGTGTCCAGAGCACTACTTTAGACCCTAGGAAGGAGAACAGAGTAGCAGTGAGCAGGATAGTGCCTCTATTCTCAGTCACACTGGGTTCTCTAAGGGTTCAGGGCACAGATGAGCATTTGGATTTGTATTTTTCTTTCAGTTAGATCACTTGATTTATTTTGTATGCTTGTGAATGCATACAGGCTGTCAGGCTTGGCAGCAAGCACCTTTATCTACTGAGCCCTCTTACAGCCCAAGCATCTGTGTTTTCTTAATTTAGGAGTCCCCTGGGGAAGGAAGATAGACATAACCTCTTCCAAGTTAGCTCTTCACATGGCACTGTAGTGCTAGCAATTAGCCGGCAGTGAGATGCCTGGCTAGCAGTCTCATTACTCCAGAATAAATGTTAGTCATTCACTGCCCCACGGCCCTGGCCAATTATTCCAGTACAGGGCAACTTCCTTTGGCTGCCACCTTACCCTTGAACTACCTTCTTCAGTAGCTGTTTGTGGAACCCTGCATAGTTCTTCTGCAACCAGCTATCAGATGAGAATGGGCTAGTTCTCTGAGTTCTGCAGCTTCTCTGAAGGGAGGGGCATCATAGGTGTTGACCACGTGGTCTTGCAGTACAGACCCATGGTCCAAGCAGCTATGCTTATGGCAGTGATATGTTTTGTTTATAAAGTAGAAAAAGGGCTTTGTTTGTTTCTTTTTAAACCTAGAACTGGGAATCAATGTTTTTGTTTAATTTTAACTGCATAATCTGACACAGGTAGGTCACCCTGGGAAGCTAGGGAATGCTCCTAGTATGTGGTCTAGTGTTTGGTTGGCAGAAACATAACACACCTTCTAGTAGGGCCTGCACCCCCTGGCACATGCAACCGAGCTGTAACCTGTTCTGTGCCCCTCCTTTTAGGTGCATCCCTCAGAAGCAGTCCGAGGATGTGCATGCTTTTGTCACCGACGTTGCCTATAGAATACAGCTTCTGCAAATTGAAAACCTGGTTCTGAACCCATGGCTTCTGATAGTTGCCATTCTACTTCAAAACCAGTTCTCCATGGACTTTGACACACTGCTGGAGAAGACTCTGTGGCTGAAGGGCTTAACCCAGGTGTTTGGAGGGTTCCTGCTGTGGCCTGGTACGTATATGGGATACAGGTGGTCCTTAGACTGGCCTTCTCATTTCCTAGTTTGAGACCTAGTGAGGGGTCTACTTGAGAATCATTGCTTGTGTGTTGGTTCAATCTTGAGACTAAACCTCCAGGACTACAGTACCATTTCCTTGGCAGCTACAGAGCAACCAGAGAATAATGACATAAACCCTTGTTCTCCACATCCACCTCTTTGTGTATGTGTGTTTACTCACATATGTTGTACATGAGTCTGTGGAGGCCAGAGATTGATGACAGATGTTTTCACTGAATGTGGAGCTGGGCAATTTGGCTAGTCTGGCTAGCCAGCAAGCCCTAAAGATTTTCTTATCCTTGCCTCCTCTGTAATCTCAGCTGGGATTACAGGATGTTTTGCTTTTTCTGACATTATGTGGATTCTAGGAATCCAATGAGGTCTACTTGACTGACTAAGCCATTTTCATAGCCTCAAAATTTTGTTCTTTTGAGGCAGGGTCTCACTTACAGCCCAGGCTGGTCTAGAACTCACTCTATAGCCCACGCTCACCTCAAATTTGGAGCACTTCTCCTGTGTCGGGATTATAGACATACAAGTGTGCTGTGGTCATACATTGTGTATCAAATAAAGCTTGCCTGAAGATCAGAGGACAGAGTTAGCCATAGAGGTCAGGCAGTGGTAGCACACACTTTTATTCTTAGCACTCTGCAGGCAGAGTGAGAGGAGGAGGAGGAAGAGACAGGAGGATGGGCCAGACAGTTGGAAGGATGCTCAGAATGTGAGAGACTAGAAGAGAGACCTGGGGCGGGAAGGATGCTTAGTGGTTAACAGCAAGTGTGCTCTCACAGAGGATCCGGTTTAGTTCCCAGCACCCAAATAGTGACTTATAATCATCTGTAACTCTAGTTCCAAGGGATCAGACCCTCTCTTCTAGCCTCCTCAGGTACTGCTTATATGCAGGCAAAATATTCATACACTTAAATAAAAATAAATATTTTTTAAAATGTAGAGCCTCAAAACAAAGTTGGAAGATAAGAACTGACTCCCTAAAGTTGTTCCCTGACCTCTATGTATATACCATGTCAAAAGCATGCACACATAAAAACCTCTCATTGGAGTTATGTATATTATCCTCTTAATTTGAGGACTTAGGGCTGGGTGCCTGTGACAGTACTTAGTGTACTTAGTGTAAATTGAAAATCACAGGGACTTCAGCTAGAGTGTAATCACTGAAAGACTCGGTCAAATACACCCGAGTTCACAGAAGTGGACAAACTGAGCTGGCTCTCTCCTGGTTCCTGTCAGATAGGGCACTGGGTGATGGTAAGCTAGTGGAGTGGTCAGTGGAGTGGGCCTGAGTGCTGTGGGTACAACACAGGTTACTGGTAATCCTTGGAGATGAACTTGTTCTCAGGGATTTTGAAGTTGTGGCTTTGATGAAAAGGAGATCTTCAGAAGGTGAAGACAGAGTGGACCTTGGCTCATGAATGAGGAAGTAGTGGTGGGGCAGGAGTTGGCACTGAGTGATGTTCAGATAGTGTGGGCATGTTAGAAAGCTGGCTTTTCAGTTCAGGAACAAAAGGAGGATGTGTTAGGCCATATAAGTCAGCCTTGGAGCTTGTAGGTTCTGGGAAGCATGGTGGAATTGAAGGCTACCTTCTCATTGAGTTTACTACTCTGTCTGTAGATAACCAGCTTCCTGAGGAAGTCGTCCAATCCAGCATCCTCCTGCACTCCAACTTGGCTAGCCTTGTCAAAGACAGGGTGATTCTGAAAGTGGACTCTGGTGGCTCAGAAATGGTCAAAGGAGTTATGCTTCAACACATCACCCTCCTTATGTGCTCAGCCTACAAGAACCAGCTGCTCAACATTTTTGTCCGACCTTCCTTAGTAGCTGTGGCCTTGCACATGACACCTGGGTTCAGGAAAGGTAACTTTTAGGAGTGGTCTTGAATTTCTGAAGAGGCCTGGCACTCTAGTCCCCTCTAATAAAGACCCACTTACAGGTCTAGAGTTGGAAAGAATAGCACGTGTGGCTTAGCCCCAGCTACTCAGAAGGCTGAGTCAGGAGGAGCTTCCAGGAGTTTAGAGCTAGCCTGGGCTGTGTAACAAAATATAGTTTCAAAACAACAACAAAAGAAATGGCTATTGGTTGAGAGTGTGTCTGTTCTTCCAGAGGAGCCAAGTCAGGTTCTGAGCCCAATGCTGGGCAGCTTACTAGTGCCAACAGCTGAAGCTCCAGGGAGGGGCACCTGCACATACAGGGCACACACATGCATATGAATGAGATAAAAGTAAATCTTTAAAAGAAAAATAAAATTTAAGAACTGGAAAGACTTTTAATGACTCCCTAATCTGTATTGTCCTTTGGGTGGGCTAGGAAGATGGTTTGGTGGGTGAATGTTTGCTAGGCAAGCTTGGTTGCTGTTTTGAGATTCTTAGAACTCATAAACAGCTAGGTGTGGTAGCGTGTATATGAAATCCCAGTGTTTCTACAGTGGGATAGGAGGCGGAGACAGGAGACTCGCCCCAGCCAGGCTTGTGTACCAGCTATACTTGAGTGTTCATCTTAGTGGCAATCAAGAGAGGTTGTACCTGCAATAAGGTGCAAATCAAGAACCAACTCCTAAAATTTTGCCCCCTGATTTTCCGTATGTGCGTTTGTGGCATGCATGTATCCTTAAACATACACACTAGCTGCATGTATCCTTAAACATACACACTAGCTGCATGTATCCTTAAACATACACACTAGCTGAGCCTTCTGTAGATTCCAGAGAATCCTATAATTACTAAAGAGGCTAAATTTACTGAGTTGGAAACATCATTGGCCAGGTCCTGGTCTTATGTAGTTTTGCTGTGACAGCCCTAGCAGAGGCAGATAGGACATTTCTATATATTCAATGCACAGTGGTATCAGATTATAGTGAGTTGAAATGAGTTATGCATGCTAGGTTTACCCAGGTCTGCCTGAGGATCATGAGACTCCAACCCAAAGACTCTCCTTCAGTTGGTCTCAGGGACATGCCTTGGTTGTATGTGTATGTGTTATTGGTAATTGGCCCAGACTTTCACACAGAGTACTAAGTTACAGTGAAGAAATGGTAGATTGGAGAATAGGGGGAAGCTGGGAAATCAGGTCCCTTCTTTCTTTGCTCAGAAGGAAGTTCCTCTTCTGAGGAACATCTAAGGATGGTGGCATCATGTCCATTTCTAGACAGAGGGATTTGAGGCCAGGTTTAGTTTACATCAAGTCCCTTTTAAACTCTGCTAGACTGTAGTCTGTCCTTCAGATAACCTTTGGATAGGCTTCAGCTTCCTTTAAGGACTCAGTTATTTCGTTGTTACATGCATACACACATTTGAAGGGCTACAAGATCAAAAGCAGTATCTTAATGTTGTGAAATGGGTTCTTCCTAGAGGATGTCTTCAGTTGCTTTTCCTTCCTACGCAACGTGTTTTCAGATGAGTTCATCTTCCTTCCAGGAAACACACTCAGGGTAAGTTCTCTGACAGCCCAGAGCAGGCATGCCACAATGCATGTTCCAGAAGTGACAGATGAGGATCCCCAGCATGCTTCAGCACAATGGCACATTTCTTCTGAGAGTGGGCCTGTAGTGGTTATGCCTGGCTGTGGGACAGCTATGTGGTCTGTGGGTTCACTGCTACGGCAGAGGCAGAGAGAAGGTGCTATAGGTTTCTATGTGCTGTGCTAAAGAGAGCTAAAGTGAGGGCTGACAGGATTTGAGTCTAAAGTCCATTTGGGGGTATTTTCTGGATTTGTTACTAAATTTAGGGAAGTGTTTCAGTGCCAAGTGAAGAACATCTGTTGTATGTGTGTGTGCATGTGTGTGTGAGTCTGTCTGTCCTGGGCCACAGTTTCACAAACACTATGTGTTTGAGTTTTGGCACTTGAGTGTTGAAAGAAATGCTCCCAGCTTCAGGGCATAATCAGGTGGCTCTGGGGAGCTGCGGGACTAGAGATGTTAAGGGTACATAGAACAGCATGTGTCTATGGCTTTCCTTTTCCCTTTCTAGGACTTTGAGGAAGGCTGTTACTTGCTGTGTAAAACTGAGGCTATACAGATGACGGGGAAGGACATCATCATCACAAACAAAGGGAATGCTGTGTTAGAATTTCTCATAGGGCTCTTTAAACCTTTTGTGGAATCATACCAGGTATGTGAAGTTTGCAAATTCTACATACCCCATGTCAGTATTGTAGCACTTCTTCCTGAAATTGCTTTTGGTGTGAAGGGGAGCATGTGCCAGGTGAATAGTGGGCCCAGATAAGTTCCATGCTTACTCAAGGGCAAGCACGAGGGGCTGGGCTTGTTAGAGACTGAGGGTAGCACCCCTGTGAGCCCACAATTACAGTCATGCTATATCTTCCTGTGTTCTTTGTATGGCTAGGTGTTGATGCAGAGTGGTTGCTGAGTGAGCACAAGATTGGAATGCCTTCTCCTTTAATGATACTGAACACTCACTCTGCTTCCAGGAAGAACAAGGGCAGGATCCTGCTCAGACAACCCAGGAGACGGCACAGATAGGGGTCACACTGTGGCAGGATTCTAGGAAGAGAGGGAATTTGAGATGTAAATGGTGGGGTGTGCAAGCATTTCAAAAAAGAGGCACCTGGGTCTCTCAGCTCTTTATTATATACTGGTGTTGAGCACCTGTGATGGCGGGTGGACAGTGGTGACTGTAATTCACCTCCTCCTACGAAGTCTAGCATTTGGATGGGCACCTGATAAACTGGGACTCAGCAAGTGCTTGAGGGCCTACACTCTGTGTATTCAGAAAGGAAGAAAGAAGAGTCAAAGACAGTAGGTCTTCTCCCCAAGCAGCCCAAGATGTGAAATTGAAGGAGATTGTCTTGCAGTCAGCCGAGATGAGAAGTTAAACTCTTAACAAATGCCATTTCAAACTGTCCTTTTCTAATTGTAAAAGCTGCTGGAAGTTCAAAAGAGCTATGTTTGAAGTTGCAGACTGTGAAGGGTGTCATTCTTAATAAGGGCAGTGGAGCGACTGTGCTCTTGTGTTTGGCTACCCCCTTTTTTTCTGTGTTCCTTTCATTCTCCCTCTTGAAATCAGATACTTTCCAAATACCTCTTGCATGAAGAAGAGGACTGCTTCACTGAGAGACAGTACTTGGTTGCAGCTAGGAAATTCACCGGTCAGCTTCTGGACCGAGGTCAGGCATGGCTCTGTGGGTGGTGGTTTCACAGCGGAGACTGGGAATGACTGATTGCTCACCCGCTCACCCTCCTCCCCTCTTTGCAGGTGCCTCTCAGTGTTACGAAGCATTGTCTTCTGATCTGCAGAAAAATGCCTTAGCAGCCTTTGTGAGACTCGGGGTGGTAGAAAAGAAGAAGGTGTAAGTACCAGGTGCTAATAAGGTCAAGGTGAGGAATAACACTGAAGCCGAGACCCTGTGGCACAGGAAAGTGTCTTTCAGGAAGTGCAGTGCTATGCTTCCCTTCCTCTCATCCTCCAGATTAGACCAGTGCAGGTTTCTGGGGAACCTACACATCACAAATCATACTCTAGCCTTAGTCTGGCTTGACCTCAGACTGCATTTCCTAGATTAACTACAGTAAAGAATGTAGGGTAATATGTGTAGATGTGTGCATGCACATACATGGATAGAGAGAGATAGATCTCCTAGGTGAATAAGTATCCTAGTGATAAAGTTGAAGTTAAACTCATAATTGTATCTCGTGTGATTGGAACAGGAGCAGGAAGCCTTTTAGTTACTTCAGATTGGGGCCTGTGGCAGCACTTGCCTAGCATGTGTGAGGACCTGAAGGGGAAGGAGTGAGCTTCATGACAACAGGCCTTTAGAGTCCCATGGTAGAATACACTGCTCAGGAAGAAGGTGTAGTGAGATGCTGTCTCTGTCACACAGTGACACATCCTTTCTCCTCTACAGAGATAGTAACTGTGTGTTTAGTGTGAACGAGCCTGCCACAAGCAAATTAGAAGAAATGCTTGGTAAGTACAGCTGCATAAGACCCTGTCTTAAAAACAAAAACAGGATAGAGGAGCGGAGGGGAAAACAAACGAGGTGGGATTGGGAAGGAGTGAGGAAATAAATGGGAAGAGGTGCCAGCGCTCTTCAGCTTACAGCTTAGACAGTGCAGCGGGAAGACACAGCAGACAGGATGGGCAGTTCTTACAGCACAGCCAGCTGCTCTGGCCTCACTGCATCAGCATGCAGGCCTTTGTGTTCAGCTGTGCTGAGGATGATTCCTTTCTGGCTCTCACTTTTGTTTTTTCTTTTTTAATAAAAGATTTTTTTTTTATCTGTATGGGCATTTACCTGCATATATGTATGTGTAGTGTCCACACAAGAAGAGGATATTGGATTCCCTACAATTGGAGAGCTGTTATATGTCAGTAGATACAACAAATGTTCTTTAACCACTGAGCTGCCTCTCCAGTGCACCCACCCCCCCTTCTTTTTTTGAGACTGAGTCTCTTTATATAGCCTTGGCTGGCCTCAAACTCAGAGATCTGCCTGGCTCTCCTTTGTGCTGGGACTAAAGGCATGTGCTATCATACCTGGCCTTGTTTTTGTTTTTCTGAGACAAGGTCTTATACTGGATCCCAGGTTGATCTAGCCTGGCACTGGCTGTACTCACTCTGTAGCCTGGGGTGGCTTCAAACTCAGGGCAATCCTGCCTCAGTTATACCAATGTGTGGTGATGTTTACTATTCCTCTGAGGTCTTGGATACTCTGGGTGAGAATGTGTGGTGGATTCTTTCATCACACACTCTCTAGTATAGGATAGTGCTAAGAGCCCTCTGGATGCTGTAGGCTGGAAAGGAACATCTAGAAAAG
Source organism: Sigmodon hispidus (assembly GCA_004025045.1). Taxonomy (NCBI): domain Eukaryota; kingdom Metazoa; phylum Chordata; class Mammalia; order Rodentia; family Cricetidae; genus Sigmodon; species Sigmodon hispidus. Next base: position 1,459 of record PVIH01027824.1, on the reverse strand, counting down.
GTAGCCACTGGCTTTGTAAAGGCTTGCCAGTAGAATCCAGGGGAGCCAGCTAAGTGATGAGTGGAGGTATCAGTGTGTGCAGCTTGCCTTGAAGAGTTGACCATAGCCTTAATACAGAGCTATGGCAACAAACAGACCACCATTATCTCATTAGCTGTCTGTCTCTTTGTCTTAGGATGTAAGACACCAATAGGAAAACCAGCCACTGCAAAACTTTAATCATCATGAAGCAGCTGTAGAAAACAGTTTCTTAGTGACCAACTGTCACAAAGAACTTACTTTGCCACACACAAATGGGCATCGAGAGGAGGATGTGTCTTCTATCCCCTGAGACTTTGTGAGCTGTGCTTCTGCCAAGAGGAGATGACCAGTGAAAGCTTCCATGTGACCTTCCTGACACAATGACTGCCAGCATTCATGCCAACCTGTGTGTTCTAAAATAAAACAGTTTTTTGAAAACATTCTTGGAGAGCACAGCTCAGGCCCCATTCACTGCCACTCAGTTTCCCACACATGCTCCACATTCAGGCTGACATATGAGTTGTAGTACAGCAGCATCTTTGACCACTCACTGTACAGGAAAACACTGGAAAGGGGCACAGGTGAGTGTTCCCAACCCACAGCCTGAATCTGTGAGCATGAGCATGGTAAGAGAGTTCCCTCTCTCCTGACTCCATGAGAGTCCAAGTCAAAACACAGGTGCACTAAGAATATTGTGTCTGGCTACCTGTGGCTGTGTGTGTCAGGTGTATATAAAGCAGTGGAAGTTTATGTCCGATCTTAGGTCAGATCTGCCCTTTGGTTTTGGATCAACGGATCTTCCAAAATCTAAAAAGCTTAGCTCACTGCCTGCTGTCAGTGTGATCAGTCAGTTGCTGAATCTGACATACTTCCATCATTAGCATCTTGGATAAGGGATTCAATCTTTATCTCACATTTTTACTTTAAGTTGCTTCAAACAAGTACAAATTTGACAGAAGTGTGTAATAAATTATCTAGTTGACTTTAATTTTACATCCAATGGTTTTATTAACAAATTGAACTAAGCAAAGTGTGTACAACAAAGAGATCCTTACACAATGTGCCATGAATGTATGTGGAGGGAAGAGGAGTGTAAGTGATATCCCTTCAATTTAGTCACTCCGGAAGTGACCTTTGACCCCAGCATCAGTGAACTATATCACAGGGTCTGTCTGGGTAATAGAAGAAAAGACTAGGGGGCTGGAGAGATGGCTCAGTGGTTAAGAGCGCCGTCTGCTCTTCCAGAGGACCCGGGTTCGATTCCCAGCACCCACATGGCAGCTAACAACTGTCTGTAGTTCCAGTTCCAGGCAAAACACCAAGGCAAATAAATAAATAAAGTTTTTAAAAAAAAAAAAAAAAAAAAAAAAAAAAAAAAAAAAAAAAAAAAAAAAAAAAAAAAAAAAAAAAAAAAAAAAAAAAAAAAAAAAAAAAAAAA
>PVIH01027823.1:0-16261 GCA_004025045.1 Sigmodon hispidus | reverse complement strand
ATATATATTAAATACATTGCCATTTCCATAATACAATTTCTACCTCTAATTATTTATACTAGTCATAACATTTAATATAACATATACAAAAGTTATTTTATATAACTCTGTTTAAATATTTTATATAATAATATATAATTAAAATATTGTTGTCTTTTGATACAAAATATATATTTTAGTCAATATTCATAAAATTATTATACTTAAAATTATTATAAAAGAGGTATACACTCATTTTAAAATGCCTATTTTTACAATGTTAACTTCACTTTCTTAGTTAATTAAAACTACAAATTATAGTTACTCAAATTTGCCACCTAATAGTCAAAATACTCAAACTTTTTAAAAACATATTAAAAAAATACCAAAGAAATAGACATCCTCAACCACTTCATAAACAAAAAAAATATAACATTCAAAATTTTGTTATCTCAAATTTGACCTTAAAAAACATAACAACTCCTAACATCACCATTCCTTTCTCAAAATAGTGTTAAACATCACAAACATCTTACAAAAAAATAATCTTGTTTGACAAACAATAGCCTAAAAGACAAAAAACAACACTTGCCCTGACTGCTGTCAGTGTGCTCACTATCTAAAATAAACAAACAAAATAAAAAATAAAGACTGTCAAAGACTGCCTAAACAAGGTAAAACAATCCTACCAAAAAATACCCTACTTCTATAAAAACTTGTCAAATATCATAGGCCCATAGCCACAAAGATAAATACTCCCGTTATACAAAAAAATAATAAATAACTGTCCAAATAGTTAACTGTCGTAATCTTCTCCTCAATTTTAAAAGTTACTTCATCACACTTCCAACTTCAAATATATATTTTCCTTCTCAAGTCTGAATAGTGTTAAAAACTAATTAAAATTATTATTACTTCACATCTCAACAAAGACACTCAAGTGTTAAAACTTTATTATTCAAAATAAACATTAAAACAATCCCTATACATTTCCTCATATCAATATTTTAAACATTAAATTACACCTTATATTTATTGTTTATTAATAATAGTTTAACCTCACTTATGTTAATACCTTTCTCTTCCCCAGACATTGCCTTATAATAATCCCTATAATATATAGTTTTATATTTAGTTTAAAACCCTCTTATTTAGACAAAAAAAAAGATATAACAAAAAATCTAAAGCTATACAAAAAAGCCGCGCCAAAGTGCTGAGCCACAGAGTAAAAAAAAATATGACAAAAGAGCGCCGCGCCAAAAGACAAAAGCGTCATGTAGCTAGACAAGTGATATAAAAAAAAAGACCAGCCAGCTAAGAATGCTATCGCTCTGCTGCACAGATAGTTCCACAGATCGCTCCTGCTGTACACAGTCAAGATTGCTCCAATTCTCTACGGTTAAGACTGCTCCTGCTCGCTGCAGTACAGATCGTTCATGCTCTCGCAAGTCCTGCTCTCCACAATACAGATCGTTCATACTCTCCAAAGTCCTACTCTCCGCTTCTCTGTCCTTCTATTACTTTTTCTCCTTCTTCCCTAAAACAATCCCAGTTATAAAAATAACTTTTAAATAAAAATCCTTGACATATATTTCTTAATAAGTTAATACCACAATAGTATTCCATTGTGTAGATGTACCACAGTTTGTTAATCCATTCTTCAGTTGAGGGACATCTAGGTTGTTTCCAGGTTTTTGCTATTACAAATAATGCTGCTATGAACATAGTTGAGCTAATGCCTTTGGAGTGTGACTGGGCATCTTTAGGGTATACACCCAGAAGTGGTATTGCTGGGTCCTTGGGGAGATTGATTCTCAATTTTCTGAGAAACCTCCATATTGTATTTCAAAGTGGCTGAACAAGCTTACAATCCCACCAACAATGGAGGAGTGTTCCCCTTGTTCCACATCCTCTCCAACATAGGCTGTCATCTGTGCCTTTTGTCTTAGCCAATCTAACAGGTGTTAGGTGGTATCTCAAAGTTGTTTTGATTTGCATTTCTCTGATGGTTAAAGATGATGAGCACTTTTTCAGGTGCCTTTAAGCCATTCATAGCTCCTCTGGTGAGAATTCCCTTTTTAGATCTGTACCCCATTTTTTGATTGGGTTATTCAAGGTTTTGGGCTCTAGATTCTTGAACTCTTTATATATCTTAGAGATCAGTCCTCTATCACTTGTAGGGTTGGTGAAAATCTTTTCCCATTCTGTAGGCTGGCGTTTTGTCCTATTGACAGTGTCCTTGGCTTTGCAGAAGCTTCCTAGCTTCAGAAGAACCCACTTATTGATTGTTGGTCTTAGTGTCTGTGCCACTGGTGTTATATTTAGGAAGTGGTCGCCTGTGTCAATTCGTAGAAGTGTATTTCCCACTTTTTTTCTATCAAGTTCAAAGTGTCTGGGTTTATGCTGAGGTCTTTGATCCACTTGGATTTGAATTGTGTGCAGGGTGACAGGATCGAATCTATTTGCATTTTTCTACACACTTCCATCCAGCTATGCCAACACCATTTGTTAAATATACTATCTTTTTTCCATTGAATGTTTTGGGGCTCTTTGTCAAATATCAGGTGTTCATAGGTTTTTGGGTTATTGTCTGGATCCACAATTCTATTCCATTTGTCCACAAGTCTGTTTTTAGGCCAGTACCAAGCCATTTTTATTACTGTAGCTTTATAGTATAGCTTGAAGTTAGGGATGGTGATACCTCCTGAGGTTCTTTTGTTGAGTAAAATTGTTTTGGCAATCCTGGCTTTCCTGTTATTCCAAATGAAATTGAGTATTGTTCCTTCAAGGTCCAAAAAATATTGTGTTGGGATTTTGATGAGCAGTGTATTGAATCTGTAGATTGCCTTTGGTAGAATTGCCATTTTTATTATGTTGATCCTACCAATCCAGAAACATGGGAGAGCTTTCCATTTTCTGATATCCTCTTCAAATTCTTTCTTCAGTGATTTAAAATTTTTGTCATATAGATCTGTTACTTCTTTGGTTATAGTTACTCCAAAGTATTTAATGCTATTTGCAGCTACTATGAAGGGTAATGTTTCACTTATTTCTTTTTCAGCTCTTCTATCTTTAGTGTATAGAAGGGCTACTGATTTCTTTGAGTTAATCTTGTATCCTGCTACATTGCTGAAGGTGTTTATCAGCTGTAGCAGTTCCTTGGAAGAATTTTGTGGGTCACTTATGTATACAATCATATTATCTGCAAATAGAGATAGCTTTACTTCTTCTTTTCCAATTTGTATCCCCTTAATCTCTTTTTATTCCTTACTGGTTTAGCTAAAACTTCGAGAACTATATTGAATAGATAAGGGGAGAGAGGACATCCTTGTCTAGTTCCTGATTTTACTGGGATTGCTTTGAGTTTTCCTCCATTAAGTTTGATACTGGCTGTCAGCTTCTTGTAAATCGCCTTAATTATATTTAGGTACTCTCCCTGTATTCCTGTTCTCTCCAGGGCTTTAATCATAAAGGAGTGTTGGATTTTGTCAAAGGTTTTTTCTGCATCTAAGGATATGATCATGTGGTTTTGTTCCTTTAGTTTGTTTATATGATGGATAACATTTACAGTTTTTTGTATGTTAAACCAGTCCTGCATTTCTGTGATGAAGCCTACTTGGTCATGGTGGATGATATCTTTTATGCATTGTTGTATACGGTTTGCCAAAATTTTGTTGAGAATTTTCGCATCAATATTCATGAGGGAAATTGGTCTGTAATTCTCCTTCTTTGTTGTGTCTTTGAGTGGCTTGGGTATTAGGGTAATTGTGGCCTAATAAAAGGAATTTGGCAATATTTCTTTAGTTTCTACTGTTTGAAATAGTTTGAGGAGTAACAGTAGTAATTCTTCTTTGAATTTGGCACTAAACCATCTGGACCAGGGCTTTTAATTTTGGGGAGGTTTTTAATGACAGCTTCAATTTCCATAAGGGTTATAGGCCTGCTTAGGTAATTAATCTGATCTTCATTTAATTTTGGTAGATGGTACCTGTCCAGAAAGCTGTCCATTTCTGCTAGGTTTTCCATTTTTGTGGAATACAGATTTTCAAAATATGATCTGATAATTCTCTGTATTTCCTGGGGGTCTGTTGTTATGTCCCCCTTTTCATTTCTGATTTTGGTGATTTGAACACTCTCTCTCTGTTGTTTGATTAGTTTGGTTAAGGGTTTATCTATCTTGTTAACTTTCTCAAAGAACCAACTCTTAGATTCATTGGTTCTTTGTATTGTTCTTTTTGTTTCAATTATATTGATTTCAGCTCTCAGTTTGATTTTTTTCCTGCCGTCTACTCCTTCTAAGTGAGTTTGCTTCTAATTGTTCTAAGGCTTTCAGCTGCGCTGTTAGGTCTCTAGTGTGGGATTTCTCTAGGATTTTCATATAGGCATCTAGCGCTATGAATTTTCCTCTTAAGACTGCTTTCCTTGTGTCCCACAAGTTTGAATAAGTTGTAGATTCATTTTCATTAAATTCTAGGAAGACTTTGATTTCTTTCTTAATTTCTTCCTTGACCCAGAGATAGTTCAGCTGAGTGATGTTTAGTTTCATGATTTGGTAGGCTTTCTTTGGTTTTTGATGTTGTTGAACTCTAACTTTAGGCCCTGGTGTTCTGATATGTTACAAGGGAGTATTTCAATTTTTTTGTATCGTTGATGTTTGCTTTATGACCAACTATGTGGTCAATTTTCGAGAAAGTTCCATGAGGAGCTGAGAAATATGTATATTCCTTTTCATTTGGGTGGAAGCTTCTGTAGATATCTATTAAATCCATTTGCATCATAACCTCTTTTAGACTCTTTATTTCTCTGTTGAGATTCTGTCTGGTTGATCTATCCAGGATTGAAAGTGGGGTATTGAAGTCTCTCACTATTAAGGTGTAAGAATTGATGTGGGATTCAAGCTTTAGCAGTGTGTCTTTTACATAAGTAGGTGCCCTTATATTAGGGGCATAAATATCCAAGATTGAAATCTCCTCTTGACCAATTTTTCCTGTGATGAATAAGTAATGACCATTTTGGTCCCTCTTTATTGCCTTTAGCTTAAAGTCTACCTCATTAGATATTAGGATTGCAACCCCTGCTTGTTTCTTAGGACCATTTGACTGGAAAATCTTTTCCCAACCCTTTATTCTAAGCCTTTGTCTGTCTTTGTGGTTAGGGTGTGTTTCTTGTAGGCAACAGAAGGATGGCTTCTGTTGTTGTATCCATATTGTTAGTGTGTGATGTTTTATAGGAGAGTTGAGTCCATTGATATTAAGGGAAATTAGTGACCATTGATTCATATTTCCTGCCATTTTTGGTGGTAATTTGTTTGTATTTCCTTTCTCTGGAGTATTCTTCTGTGGAATTATTGATTGTTTGTGATTTCATGGGTGTATCTGGGGTCCGTAGGTTGGAGCTTTCCTTCTAATACTCTCTGGAGTAATCTTTCAGTCTGTCTTTGTCCTGAAATACCTTGTTTACTCCATCTACGGTTATTGATAATTTTGCAGGGTATAGTATTTTAATTTGGCAGCCATGCTCTTTTAGCATCTGTATAACTTCTGACCAAGCCCTTCTAGTTTTCATCGTTTCCATTGAATAGTTAGGCGTTATCCTGATGGGTGCCTTTATATGTGAGTTGGCCCTTTTCTTTTGCAGCTCTTAAAATTTTTTCTTTGTTCTGTATGTTTTGTGGCTTGATGATAATGTGGCATGCTCACCTTTTTTGGGGGTCATATCTATTTGGTATTCTGTAAGCTTCTTGTATCTTTATAGGCATTTCCTTCTTCAGGTTAGGGAAGTTTTCTTCTATGATTTTATTGAAAACATTATCTGTGCCTTTGAGCTGGTATTCTTCTCCTTCTTCTATTCTTATTATTCTCAAATTAGATCTTTTCATGGTGTCCCAGATTTCCTGAACATTTTGAGTTATGACTTTTTTAGTTTTACTATTTTCTTTGACTGATATATCTATGTGAGCTACTGAGTCTTTCATTTCAGCGATTCTATCTTCCATCTCTTGAACTCTGTTTGTTATGCTTTTATCTGTGGTTCCAGTTTTTTTCTTTAGATTTTCTATTTCCATCTTTGCCTCATTTTGTGCCTTTTTTATTGCTTCTATTTCAGCTTTTAGTTCCTGGCATGTTTCTTTCATAGATTTGTTCATCTCTTCCAATTTTTTTTTATATTTTCTTCTTTTTTTTTTCGGCAATTTTTCGTATCTTCTTTGAGAGCTTCGATGATCATAAAAAAGGAATTTTTGGTGTTACTTCCTTCTGTTTCCTCTTCATTGCTCAATTCAGGTCTTGTATTTGTAAGATCGCCACTTTCTTCTGGAGGTACCTTGTTGTTCTTTGTATTATTATGTATGTTTTTGTACTGATGTTTTCCCATGGCTTCAGTGGTTCATGGAGTGGTCAGTTGTGGCACTTGGGCTTGTTTGACTCCTGTCACCTCTCTGGGCAGAGTCTGAGTCTGTCCTTCAGGGACTCCTGTTGTTATCTGTTCCCTCAGTTGGAGTTTGAGGTGGGTAGCCGCAAATTCCCTCAGCAGCAGCTGGGGGTATGGTGACAGGCAGACTTCATCTGTGCCTGCTGCAGAGTGGACTGTGACTCACTCTGCAGATAGCACCCGGTCCCCAAGGAGACTATTCATCTCATGGAAGAAGGAAAGAAGATAGATTCTGGTCCATCATTGACTAGGAGATAGTAGTGGCAATATAGCTCACAACTGTAATGGAATAGATTGAGTACAACAATAGTATCCCCGAAGGACAAATACTCAGTGACCTATTTTCTCCAATCAGGTTCTACCTTTCACAAATTTTCTATCTAATAGTCTATTCATGTTTTCGCAAGTCATGGTGACACATGCCTTTAATCCCAGCACTCAGGTTGCAAAGGCAAGTAGATATCTTAGTTTGAGGCCAACCTGGTCTTTAGAGCTAGTTCCAGGCAGCCAGGGCTACACATGGAAAACCTTGTTGTTGTTTTTTTTGTTATTGTTGTTGTTTAAAAAAAATTGAATTTGCACCCATCAGTAGTTTAAAACTATTCATTAGATTTTGCCTTTCATGATCTAATGTTTCTAGAAATTCTTTTTGACATACCCGGAATTGACTTTACTAATCTCCTAGGTGTTTCTCAACCCATTAAAATTATGAGTCAAGACTAAGCATTACCTAGTCCACTCTGCTTATGATTTGTTATACAGCACATTCATATGTGCATTTTAAAATAGAATCTCTCTTGTACTTATGGTTGGAGTTAAGTCAAATGGCAACAGTCAAACAAATTGTCCTGCTTGGGGAAACCTTCCAACTTAATTACAGTTCTTTGGAACTGCAGTCCATCTGTGATTTAGAGGATTACAGAACTTCTCCTTTGTATAACAGACAGCAATAATCAGGGTACCAAATTGTAATCATGGTAAATGCTTTAGAAAAAATAGAGCAAAATAAGTTGATGACTTGAAGTTAGAGAAGGAAGACAGTATAAAATTTCAAACAGGATTTTACTGATTAGACTAACAAGGAGGAAAAGAACACAAAGGGCAGGGTGCTATCCATACCCACACAGAGAAAACAGTACAGAGAATAAAACAGTTGGAACACTCTAAGGACAGAATGTGTTTGGCAGGATCAAGGCTCATTAAAGAGGTCACAATGGCCAGAACACAGGGGACACAATGGATCATGCTGAGAGGGAGCCTTGGTGCGAAGCTTGGCTATAGGAGATCTCTGTTGACCTGAAACAAGGAAAGGGACTGAGAAAAGAACATTCTGCAGGAGTGAGAGAAATGGCTGTGTCCTTGGCCTTCAAGAACAGTAAACTGATTCAGTAGCAACTAACATTGCTGTACTGTTCCCTTAGACTAATGCCAAGGACAGCTATTGTACATGGTTCATTTGCTTAACTGTGTGTTCTGCTAGTGCCACCAAAAGGTACAGTCTTTTAGAGTAAGGGCTCTCTCTTTTAACTTCATTCCTTTGCTGGAAAACTTGCAGGCACACTTGTCCCTGACTGGATATTCAAGGAATATTTTTGATTGAAGAAATTCAAAGATGAAAACAATCACGAAATTTTAAAAACTGTATCATTTCATATATTACACAGTTTATCGACACGAGGTATCTCATGACTTAAAAAAACTGTAACATAGATAACCTCACTACTCCACAAAATAGAGATGGACACTAAGGGACAAAAAGTACAAAAGTTATGACAACATGTGCCTCTGAGGGACAGATACAGGTACAATAGGCTAGTCTCAAGAGTCCTTCAATGGCTTTTATTGTTGCTGTTGCTTATTGCTGATGTAAAATTGCAGAGTTACTTTGCAAAATAAGCCTGATATCTAAGAAATGTTCACCATATACAAGTAATTAGAGAGGCTGGAACTCCTGAAATATGAACTTTTGCCATACCTTTTATATACATAAAATCAAATCTAAAAGCCATTTGATATCTGCTATTGTCCATAAAACACACACAAGTAGGATTTTTGATATTTAAGAGTCAGTACTTCATTCCTTTTAATCTTCAAAATCAAATTTCTATTCTATATCTCCTAGGATTTTATCTTTTAAAAGGTTATATTTGTCTCTGGCTTAAGCAACTTGATATAAAAAAGGGAACAGACTAAGATAAGGAATATCAGAAGAGATAATAGTTATCTTCAAGCCTTATATGCTTATGTAAATTCTATAGTTACATTTTTCAAAGCTCATAGAGAAGTATCCTAGCTTCCTTTCCATTGTTATGATAAGGCACCCTGAGCCACTGAGTAGAGAAAGAATTTATTTTAACTCACAGTTTCTGGTCATAGTTCATTATTGCAAGGAAGCAGCCAGTCACATCACATCCACAATCAAAAGCAGAGAGAAAAGGATGCATATAGGTTTCCTTGTGTTCAGCCCTCACTCTTTATTTACACAGTCTAGTGCCCAAATCAGTAAATGGTGTCATATAATGAGCAGGCATTCCTACTTCAATCACAGGATGCCTCATGTACACATGACACACACACACACACACACACAAATGCACACACACACACACACAGTCCTTCATGATAGTCTCTTGTGAGATGGTCCTAGATTATATTTAGTTGGAAATTAAAACTATCTCAAGATGGAAGGGGCATGGATGCATATGGATGCATATTTTTAAGTTTCAGACATGGTGATAACTGGCAACTTTATTCATTGCTGTAGTAAAGTCTCAGTGCATGTGCAATGAAAAAAGGAGGAGACCAAGTTCCCAAAACCAACTCTCTTTTAAGAAAATCATGGAGAGATGCAGTCCATGGACATACAAACATACTCCAGATGTTATGACTTTTGTGCTGAAATCTTCTTCATGGTTCACATGCTTTTGAATAAACATGGCTTATAGAAAACACATTTTATAACCCACACTCATGTAAGAGCATGGCAAATCAGAAAAGTCTATATTGAGCATTTATCCCTTTGCTATTCTGGAGATAGAATTTAAAAAATTCCATACTTGTCTTGTCATTTTTTGAATGCCTATTTTTACCTATTAGTTAAAAGTGTTCTTTTTTTAAAAATTACAAGTGAGTTTCTTTTAAAAAAACAAGGAAAATACTACTTCTATTTGATGATAAAGACATTATATGTTATAATGGGGAAAATCAAAGGCCACGCTACTTCTCTTATTCTATTCCACTCCCATTCTGACTTTCATTATAGAAAAAAAATAGGGCTTAGTAACGGTAACTTCAAAAACATTCAGATGTACTTGGATTACTTTCCCCATCATTCTTTTAATATTCATAAAATATTTTATAAGAACTCTTTTTTACCATCAGTGTCTCTCATAAGTTAAAAGTTATTAAAATTACAAAAAATTATAAGATTTCAACTGACTAGCCATCATATACTTGTGAATAGCTGCACACAAAAATTTTAATTTAAATATTTTATTAATTTTGATTGTGAAAGTCAAAATCTACTTTTTATAGTCATGGATGAAGGACCAACAAAAGTGACATATACATTATAAATACTGATAAATAATAAACATGAATTGTTTTATATTTTCTGTAAAGATAAATTTTCATGAATATGTGATAAATTCCTCACCAGTTCACAAACACAGGGTTTAGATTGTTTTGATTCCCATTTGAATTTTCTTTAGAAGTGTGTCCAACAATCATGCTACACAAGGAATGAGTTATGTGGCCAGCAATGACCAAAAGTTCTCTGTATGTCAATCAATTCCAGAAAACAAAATTTGATAGTAATCTGTAAACATATTACTGAAAACTTAAGGAACCCTTAACTGGCATTGGTCAGACTTCCTAATACTTTATCCACTTGTATACCTTTTACTCATGAAAATTTTTTATGACCCCAGTTATTCAAATACATTAAGTAGGTATTGAAAAAAATGCTCAGTATTTTTCACCATCAGAGAAATGCAAATGCAAACAACATTATCACCTTACATTTGTCAGAATGGCTAAGATCAAAAACTCAGAGGACAGGTTATGCTGGAAAGGATGTGGAACAAGGCAACAGGAGAGGATGTGGAACAAGGGGAACACTCCTCCATTGTTGGTGGGAACGTAAGCTTGTTCAGTCACTCTGGAATCCAATATGGCGAATGCTCAGAAAATTGGGAATCACTCACCCCAAGGATCCAGCAATACCACTTCTGGGCATATACTCTTAAGATGCACATTCACACCCCAAAAGCATTTGCTCCACTATGTTTATAGCAGCATTATTTGTAATAGCAAGAATCTGGAAACAACCTAGATGCCCCTCAACTGAAGAATGGATTAACAAACTGTGGTGCATCTGCACAATGGAGTACTAGTCAGCAATAAGAAAAAACGATATCCTAAAATTTGAAGGCAAATGGATTTGGAGAACATCCTACTGAGTGAGGTCTCGCCATCCCAGAAAGATAAGCAGGGAATGTACTCACTCATCAGTGGACTTCAAACAAAAAGCAAACAACAACCAAGGTGCAAACCACAACCACTGAACAGCTTGGGTTCTGAAGCACCTTGTACTGGCACCTTGGATCTCATTCCCTACAGAGGAACACCTGACCCATTCTTGATGTTGGGATGAGGAAATCAGACTTGCCTGGAGAGGATGTTAAACTAATCCACCTATGGACCCTCTTGCCCTTTTTTAGGGAGGAGATGGTGGGATGAGGAGAAGAGACACTGGCTGGGAGGGGTCGAGATGGGGAAGGGTGTTTGAACAACAGGATACATGGGTAAAAAATTAGACTTTATTCTATAAAAAGAAAAAGAAAGAAAGAAAGGAAAAAAGAAAGAAAGAAAGAAGAAGAAGAAGAAGACAGCCTGAACAATGCAGGGGGCAAAAGACCTAATCAGCATTTTTCCTCCATTTGTTTTAATTTTTACCTCTTGGTTTCTGCCCTGAGTTCCTGTTCTGACTTCAGTCATTAGGGGAGTGTGACTGAGGGTGTTAATCCTTTTCTTGGGATTGCTTTTGTTTGTGGTGATTATCATAGCTGAGGAAACTTTACAAAGACATGAGCACCTTCAGTGTTCCTCAGTCCTGCTGACTTCATTTCAGGACTGTTAGTGCACTTCCATTTCTCTTAAGTAAATGCCAGTACAAGCAGCAGATGAATGTTTATGACTATCTCAGAAGTTGTTAAAAATTCTGTCACAACCACAAACCAAAAGTCTTTTAGCTATTTTTTTAATGAAGCTAACATCATTAATTCAAACAAATTTTAAAATTAAACATTTCAACACAAAAGAATCCAGTGACACACCAACTTAGTAATTACAGATAATTTATGAATGATGGTAAGAAAATGTTGAATATCTTTGCTCTCTGTATTTAAAAAAAAAAAACTGTGTGGCTAAAGGAACAAACTTTATATGTATAATAAAAACACTAATTCAAAATGTACAATAATCTCAAATCTGAGCTCAGGCATTATTTAGATGGTGCTAACTGGAACACTGTGATGGTGGGCAAGATGCAAAGTACAGGTGTTCACAACTAGGCCTGCAGTGACACAATATACAATTGTGCAATTTGATTTCAAAAGGTTTTGTTTGTTTTGTTGTCATTGTACATTCAGAAACTGTTTACCATTGCCAATTTTCCATGTCCTGGAGCACAAGATTAGGTGAGTAGTGAAAAGCAAAGAGTAAAGAAACATTTGTTCTGAGAAAGGGAATTATGGCTTTTTACTTAAAGTTATGTTCTCAGGGCCAGAGTTTAGAAACTGTTTAACAGGCAAAGAGTAAAACACTGTGGAGTGAAATATTCACATTACACACATTACTCCAAGGCTATCTTCCTGGAGGAAAGAGTAGAAAGATTCTAAAAGTCAGAGATGGTAGGTGACATCAAGGAAACAATGTTTTCCAGACAGAACAGGACAGAAGTACTTGTGAATTCACAGTGATTATAACATTGTGCACAAGTCTCCTGCAAGCTGAAGGCAGAAGAATAGGGGTGAGGAAGGTGAGCACAAAGTCCCATTGCTGGCTGAGGAGCTACTGGTATTTGACAGCTGCTGTTGAGTGTGGTGGTTTGGACGTAACTGGCCCCCATAAGTAGTGATATTGGGAGGTGTGGCTCTGTTAAAGGGGGTGTGTCCTTGTTGAACGGAATGTGTCACTGTGGGGGAAGGATTTGAGGTCTCTTTTGCTTAAACTTTGCTCAGTGTCACTGTCCATTTCCTGTTGCCTTCTAATTAAGATGTCTTCAGAACAGTCTGCCTACAGGCTGCCATGTTCCCTGCCATAATAACAATGGACAGAACCTCTCAAACAATAAACTGCCACTTCAATTAAATGTTTACCTTATAAGAGTTGCCATGGTCATGATATCTCCTCACTGCAATAGAACCCTAACTAAGACAGGGAGGAAGAGTCAGTTTTCTGTAATAATGTCATGACAGGACAAGGCAGTACAGAGGTTCCTCCATATTCTATTCTTGCTGAGACCATTTCAGGTTTAACTAGAATTTGATCTCCTTGGTGGAGAATCCCATAGACATTTACTCAACTCTATTCTAGGAAGTCAAGGTCAAGATATCTAACCTAACTTATCTTAGCTTCTGTTATTTACACAAAACTTCTCTCTGCTGGTGCAGAGCAAGATACCAGGATGTGGTGTTTGTCTTTAAACACCTATTGCTCTAATGCTCAAGGCTCCACTTGGGTCTCTAAATATGCAGATATGATTCCAGCTGGCTTGAATAGAGACTTTCAGTTTGCTACCAAGTGTGTGTGAGTGGTCATCTCTGGTAGGCTCTGTGTAACAATATAGGTACAACCTACCCCTGGTAAACTGACCATACAACAGAGCTGCTCCTAGTCCCAAGGCTGAAGGACTCAAGCAGATCTGGGTGGAGAAAGAAGACAAAAGAGTAATCTAGACTTTAAGTAAGAAGGAATGGGAAGGTGGAGAGGGTGGACATGGAAATATTCAGTAATGAGTGAATATATTCAAAAAGCATTGTATGCAGTTCTTAAAAAATTAGTAAAATATTGGAAAATCAAATGAATAAATATAAATAAATGGCTCCTAATCGAATGCAGTAGATGGAGGCTTTTCAACATGAACAATGTAGCCAAGCAACTTAAGGCATGAAGGACTATTAAACTGAGAGATCATTTCTAAAAGGGAGGTGAGAAGGAGAAATTTATGTGTAATATTCTGAAGTAGGTTAACATATTCAGAGGCTAAGCATTTGAAATATGATTCTCAAAAATGTCCATACCCTAATGCCATAGTCTCATTTGAAGATGACTACTTGAGGGGATTGTCTGCCAAGTGTAGGAAGAAGAGAAATGAATGTAGTAGCAATATATATATATATATATATATATGTGCATATATATGTATATAATGATATTAGTCTTATGCTCTCTGACTGGGTTTAAGCCCTCCCTACTCCACAGGAGGGAATGCAGGCCTCTCCTGTAAAACTGTTCAAAAACCCATGCAGAGAGGATCACAGGTTCCAGGTGGAGACTCAATACTGTTCTTTTGCTACACTAACACAGTCAAATACCTTTCTGAATATTTCCACAGCCATAGACAGAAGCTGCTCTCAGCTTTAATCAGAGAATCATCTCTTTGCAGTGACTGTAGTGACTGCAGAGACTCTTGGCAGCAGAAGGTGCTCAGAGTAAGTGGTGACTGGGGCTTGACCCTGGTGCTGAATAAGACATTTATTTATACCATTTCTCTAAGGCTCAGAGAACACAGCAAATGGCAAGATAGAAAGAATGTGCGAGGCAGAAAAGAAGAAAGGCCATGGAATGCCATCTCCTGGGAAGACGTAGTCATTGCAATCACAGGCTCAGCAGCTGCAGCCTGCACAAATAGGCTCACTGATAATCTAGCACACAGGAGGAAGGCACAGAGGCCCTTCCTATCACTGCTAAACTGTTGGCTGAAGGAAAATAATTACATTTAGATATGTAGCCACTCAGACTCCTCCAGGTTCCAATGGATAGTTTCCATCCAATGCTCATACACATGACCCTGGTCAAACTAAATGTATCATAAAACCACACCAAGTCATGAATCTGAGGCAAAGGGATTGATAGGGGTGTGGGATAATTATAGGAGTAAGAGGGAGGTAAGGGAGGGCAAGGGAAAAAGACTACCCAAATACATCAAATACATGTATAAAATAGTCAATCAAAAAATATGGAAGAAACTCAAGCCTTGTGGCTAATACTCTTATTGTATCTTCCCATTTCCTAATTATGCAAAATCATTGCATATTATTTATTATATAAACAAACAAAAATGCATTCTAGAAGCATGATCTCAAAGAAATCCTGAAGGTGGAGACTAAAGCAGAGTTTTAGAAAGGAGACACAATGCAGGTCGATACTCAGATGCTGGAGTGGAGCAAGGGTGCAGGTGTGAAGTGGGGCAGGACCAAGGAATACATAGTGAGACTTGTCTCAAAACCCTAAGGACAAAGAGGTAGCTCATTGTTAGAGCATGTGTCTGGTGTGTGGAGACCCTCTCTTATTCCCATCACTAAAACTGGAAAAGACAAGGTTTTCATAAAACCATTAATAATAAATTTTTCCTTGATGGTGACATTAAGCATAATTATTTCTTTTTATTATTACATGCTGTAGTTATCTAAAATAAATATATATTATACTGTTACTTTTAAACATCGAAATCAAAATAGGTATATATATCTACTTCTATATTTAAAATTAATTGCAGTTATCATTTATTCCTTTATTAATAAGCTTCAATCAATGAGTACTGAGTATCTGAAAATACCAAGAAAGGTACACTAAAAAAATTTACTCAAATTTTCACATCACTCTCTTCAAAGAAAACCTACCCAGCTGGTCATCACCCTAAGACTTAAACAAGGGAAAGGCAGTTTAAGGCCCTAATTGACAGGGTAAAAATTAACTGACTGCTTATAAACTTTCACCATAGACAATACAAAGTGACAGGGATCTTCCCAGAATAGGATTTCTGGTATTTAGTTTTAAAAGTCATGCTTAGTATACAGAACTATAATTTTCTAAATATAGTCAGCTTGCAGAAAGGAAATTTTGCAGTATCTTGAGTTTCTAACAAAATCACAATCCATTTCCACTGGGACACTTGGAATGTTTGCAATTATACTCAAACACCCATATCTGGCTTATGAGGGCTTACTGTGTGATCCCTTCAAAGGGTGGAGGTTTGCTACCCGATTTATGTCTGTGTTACAGTCCAAAGTTTCTGAATAAATAGCTTCAACAAGAAGGCAGGTTGTTTAAGACATGGAAAACAGTGTAAACTCAGTATGAGTGACAATTCAGCTTTCACAGTCACCACTGATCTGATTTAAATCCTCTCTGGTTCACCACCTTTCTTCTTTTCTTAATAAATACATCATTAGGTCACATTTCTACTATAGTGCTATGGAGAGGAAAATAAACTATATGAGAATTCCTCTTGCTTCTCTCTTCAGATTCATTTCAGCACACATGGTTTACTGAAGCATGCACGGCTGACTGAGTCAATGTTGTTGACAGCCTCCTGAGTCACCAGGACACACAAGTAACATGATATGGCTGTGCATACCAAAGACTGATAGGTTAGAAAAAATGACAAACACACAAAGGAGAACAATTCAGAGAGAGCCTGATTGGTTAGATGGTGACTTAAAGCCATGTGACAAGCTGATATTTCAACAAAACACATTGTGGGATCTCTTACACAGCAGCTTGGGAGAGAATCCTGAGTGAGGGGCCCTGTTTGTTTCCTTAGCTGTACATGGTTGTATTTCCTTTA